>JACGDI010005629.1:86163-102181 GCA_014898725.1 Jacaranda copaia | reverse complement strand
CCCCCCCCCCCCACCAAAAAAAAAGGAAAAATAAATAAATCTGTCATTGGGCCTCAATATATTATTTTCATAAAATTTAAAGAATCTTTTCAAAATTACACCAAGAAATCTAAGATTTTTTCTAAATTCTATATTAAAATTAATTTAATATTTTTAGACTAGCAATTTATGACCAAAAGAGGAATAAGGCCAAGAGGATCTTATTTAAAAATACCCAATCCAACTTTTACGTTAGTATTTAGTCCCCATCCATCATTTTCTTATTTTGAATTTCCCATCTCAAGTTTCTATTTTGAGTTAACTCTCTTATCACCTAAATTGACAAAAATGCCCTCATTTTGCTTTTTTTTTACCTTTCTTTTTTTGATTTATTCCTAAACCTTATCCAATTCCCAGCTTATCCCTCTTTCTCTATTTTTTGTTTTCTATTTCACTCGCATTGGAATGTGAGCCTTCATCTTTTTTTTTTTTAATTTTTTCTGCAATAGCCTACAATATTCTAGCAGGAAGAAAAAAAGTTTTGTCTTCAATTCCACATGGTGAAGCAACATTTTAACCTTTCATAGCAGTAGTTCCATTTTTTTTTGTTGAGCTTGAAAAAAGTTGAGTAGTGTGAGAGAACCTCAAATTCAACTGTTTGGGACTTGTTTGTAAATGGGGAACTCTATATCATGTCCATTGTTGAAAGCATGACCCTAATGGAGCTGTATTTCCAACTTGACAAAAACTTGTGTGAAATTTGTCCTCAATTCCACATAGTCTAATACCTTGCTTCCCATTAGAAAATTTATATGACTTTGAATGTTGATGAGGATGTGTCCAACACGATTCGCCTACATTTGTGCTTAAAGATGACCTTAGTTGACATGATGGTTGTGCGAAAAAGTGAAGATAGTGGATGGGAAAGGCAAAGTAGCTATATCAGTAGGTAAATACTTCATATCTTCAATTTTGTATTGTATTTATTGTTTAGCATACTTCTATTGTCACAAATGGTACATCTTTGCATTATTATTACTATGCTTTTCTATGTTAAATGCTAAATATATATATTTTAGTATTTAGCTTTTTTATGTTAAATATAAAATTTCTTCATATACTTAAATCTTTTATGTTAAATACTAAATTTTCTATTTTATAGTACTTGCTCTTTTATGTAAAAGATTAGATTAGGTTATTTCGGTGCTAAGCTCTTCTATATAAAATATTGAATTTATTCATTTCAATACTTAGCTCTTCTATGTTATACATTGACTTTGTTGATTTTTCATTGCTTAGGTCTTCTACTTTAAATATTGTATATGGTCATTTTAGTACTTAGCTTCTCTAGGTTAAAACTGGAATTGTTCATTTCAGTACTTAGCTCTTTTGTGTTAAATATTGAATTGTTCATTTTGGTGCCTAGCTTTATCTTGTTGAATTCTGAAATTGTTCATTTAGCACTTATATCTTATATGTTAAATACTATATTTTTCCATTTGAGCACTCACGCACTAATAACGCATCACTTTATTCTCAATTAATGCACCAACCAAGTAAAGGAAGTACCAACCATTAATACACCTGATGTGATACCTCAACCAAGTTGTAGGACATAGAGAATTCCATCTAAAATTGATGTTTGGGTTAGCAGGTGTAAAGATGTGGTAGAACCAGGCATAATTGTTATGCATGCAAAAAAGTTACGACTAGCTAGATTAACTTGACTATGATGACAGATTTATTTACCATTTTGTTGTATATGTATGCTTGATATACCTTCTTGTCATTATTTTATAACTAATATCTTGCTTTTTTATGAATAATTGTAGGAAGAGGATGCATGGAGGGAATACAATCAATGAAAGAAGGATTGCATGGTTTTCAAAGACAAATGTCAATTGCTAAGTTTTGCTTTTAGAAGGACATATTAAATTTAAATAGTTTGAACTTTTATGTATTAATATATGTTGAACTTTTGTTGGATTGTTTGCTATTACATATGTGTAATATATGAAGATTTTTAGATATTATACCAAAAGTTTTTGTTTGGCGTAGTTTGTATTTTTAGCCATTATGTAGATTTGTATCTATAATTGTCATACAGATTTATAAAAATTGGTATATGGTGCAAGTGGTTAGTAGGTGAAATATTTTTTAGCATACTAAATTCATTGGATTTTTATACCTATTTTTGGGACTTTTGTACTGGATATTTGTAATTTTGTACCAAATTTGCCCTGTTCTATACTTATTCGGCGTGTTTTCTTACTTGATTTTTCTTTGATTGAATTTAGCTCAATTTGAAGCGTGAAACAACACATAAGACCCTCCAGTATAATAATATCATATTTTCTTTAAATAATGTGGTGAAATAACTGTGCAAATCGTTGGGAACACACCTACCCATATTCAACCACTTGTATTCTCATTCATATTAGTGTAAACCATTGGTGTGTGAGGTAAATGTGTGAACCTCTCATGACTAAATTAGTCCTAAGGTAGATAAATCGTAGTTTGACAATCATGCAATCGCCTAACTAGTTAAATTCAACTTAATCTCTGGTGTACTAAGAATGATACTAGAAATCGGCAGAAAAAATACCTATTCTTGGGATTTTTGTATTTCATCTCTGCAGTTTTGTTAGTTTTGTGTTTATTTTGCATGTTTTTTTACTTGCTTCTCCTTTAGCTAATTTTACCACAACTCAAAGCATGAAAAGACACAAAAGATAACTTCAATACAATAATATCATGTTTTCTTCAAGTAATTGTAGTGGTAACACATGTGTAAATGGTTGGGAACACAACTACCAATATCCAACTACTTGTGTCATCATTTATACTAGTGTAAACCATTGGATTATGAGGTAAATATATGAGTCCAACACCACCATCGAGAGCAAATGAACATATCATGACTAAATCAGTCCTAAAATTGATAAATCATGGTATGATGGTTATGCAATGGCTTAACTAGTTAAATTTAACTCAATCACTTATATACTAAGAATGATACTAGAAATCAGCAAAATAAATACCTATTTTTGAGATTTCTGTATTTCATCTTTGCAGTTCTGTACTAAATTCACCCTAGATCTATACCTATTTTGCGTGGTTTTGTACTTGATTCTTCTTTGGCCAATTTTACCTCAATTCGAAGAGTAAAAAGACACATAAGACACTCTAATACAATAATATTATGTTTTCTTCAAGTAAAGATAATGATAGCATGTGTGAAAATGGTTGGAAACACAACTACCCACATCGAACTATTTGTGTTCTCATTCATACTAGTGTAAATCATTAGTGTGTGGGGTAAACATATGAGTCCAACACCACCATCGAGAGCCAATGAACATATCATGACTAAATCAGTCTTAAGACTAATAAGTGATAGTATGATAGTCATACAATGGCTTAACTAATTAAATTCAACTTAATCTCTTGTGTACTAAGAATGATATTGAAAATTGACAAAAAAATACCTATTTTTGGGATTTTTGTACTTTATCTCTGTAGTTGTATACTGAAATCTCCCTAATTCTACACTTATTTTGCATGTTTTTGTATTTGATTCTCTTTTGGTTGGTTTTACCTCAATTTGAAGCGTGAAAAGACAAGTAAGACTCTAATACAATAATATCATATTTTCTTCAAGCATTGGTAGTGACAGCATGTGTGCAAATGGTTGGAAAAATAACTATACACATTTAACTACTTGTGTACTCATTTATACTAGTACAACCATTGGTGTATGAGGTAAATGTATGTGTCTGACACTATCATCGAGAGCTAATGAATATATCATGACTAAATCAATCTCAGGACTAGTAAATGATGCTATGATAGTCATGCAATGGCTTAACTCGTTAAATTCAACTTAATCTCTTGTGTACTAAGAATGATACTATTAATCAACCAAAAAAAATACCTATTTTTGGGATTTTTGTACTTCTTCTTTGTTGTTGTATACTAAAATCACCTTAATTCTGCACTTATTTTGCATGTTATTGTACTTGATTCTTTTTTGGTTGATTTTACCTCAATTAGAAGCGTGAAAAGACAACTAAGACTCTAATACAATAATATCATATATTTCTTCAAGTAATGGTAGTGATAGCACATGTGCAAATGGTTGGGAACACAACTATACACATTTAACTAGTTGTGTTCTCTTTTATATTAGTACAACCATTGGTGTATGAGATAAATGTATGAGTCCAACACCACCATCAAGAGCCAATGAATATTTGTTGACTAAATTGGTCCTAGGACTGATAAATTATGGTTTGATAGTCATGTAATGTTTTAGCTAGTTAAGCTCAACTTAATCTCTTGTGTACTAAAAATGATATTGGAAATCGACAAAAAAATACCTATTTTTAGGATTTCTATACTTCATCTCTATAGTTCTGCATTGAATCACTCCAATTATGTACTTATTTTGCATGTTTTTGTATTTGCTTTTCTTTTGGCCAATCTTACCTCAATTTGAAGTGTGAAAAGACACATAAGATACTAAAATACAATAATATCATAGTTTCTTCAAGTTATGGTAGTGATAGCACGTGTGCAAATGGTTGGAAATGCAATTACCCACATGTAACTACTTGTGTTCTCATTCATACTAGTGTAAATCATTTATACATAAGCTAAAAGAATATTTTGACACCACCATTGAAAACCAATGAACATCTCATGAATATATCAGTCCTAGGACTAATACATGGTGGTTTGATGCTTATGCAATGACCAGATTAAGATGAATTCAACTTAATCCATAATGTACTAATAATGATATTGGAACTATGCCAAAAAATACCAAATTTTGGAATTTTTTACTTCTGTTTCACAGTTTTGTACTAAAATTCACCAATGTTCTGTACTTATTTTGCATGTTTTTGTACTTTCTCTTCCTTTGGTTGCGTTTACCTTAATTCAATGAGTGGCAAACATATATGACCTTCTAATAAAATAAATCATTTTTTTTTCAAATAACGGTTGTGATAGTATGTATTCAAATAGTTAGAAACATAAATACCCACATCCAACCACTTAGAATCTCATTCATACTAGTATAAAGCATTCATACATAAGCTAAATGATTTCTTTCAATACCACCGTTGAAAACCAATGAAACTTTCATAACTGTATCAGTACTAGTACTGATGCATTGTGATTTAATAATCATGCACTCGCTAGATTAAGATAAATTCAAATTGATCTCTAATGTACTAAATATGATATTGAAAATCGACAAAAATATACCAATTTTTAGGATTTTTATACTTCATCTCTATAGTTTTGTACTAAATTCGCCCATCTTTTGTACCTATTTTGTGTGTTTTTGTGCTTACTCTTCTTTTAGTCGAGTTGGAACTACACATAAGATTCTCTAATACAATAAATTCTTCTTTTCTTCAAGTAATGATCGTGATAGCAGGTGTTCAAACAGTTGGGGACATAACTACCCATATTCAACCACTTGTGTTCTCATTCATATTAGTATAAACTATTCATGCATTAGTTAAATGGGTCCTTTCCTCACCACCAATGAAAACTAATGAACTCCTTGTAATTATATCAATCCTAGTACTAATACATCATAGTTTATTAACCATGCAATTACCAGATGAAGACAAATTCAACTTGATCTTTAATGTACTAAGAATAATATTGAAAATTGATGAAAAAAATACTGATTTTTGGGGTTTCTATACTTCATCTTGGTAGTTTTGTATTGAATTTGTCAATGTTCTGTACTTACTTTGTATGTTTTTATACTTGCTTTTATACTCATATTACCTTATACCTAGTCCCATTTTTTTCGATATTAGTACTAGTTATATAAATATGGATGTCATATACGTCTACAATTAACTACATTTGAACCACCCATAACATATATATCGATATTAGTATCTATATATAAATAAATTTCCAAATTACACTATACGTTGTAAATACTATCCATTATGATCATTCAAATATACAAATAATAAATGTTATCCAGCAAGAATATTTGATATACTGAAATATTCATCTCAATATCTATATGCAAAAAGTAAATTCACCCAAATAATAACCATCCAAATATCATCATTCAACCTTGAAATATGTTAAACCATAAAAATACATAAACTCCACAGTCCAGATCCCCATTTTGTTGGCGATTAAAACGTATTTGCAGTTCATTTTGCACCATAATATACTCCATGAATGTTGGAGGTATCTAGTCAAAAACTTTAGCCTACAAAAGTATTTTTTTGGTCCCCAAATAATTAGATGAATGTATCACAAATATAAGTGACAAAAGTACTAGCTATTATTTTTGTAGACAAGAGAGACACAGATAACTATATAAATACTAGATTGGAGGTTTTGATACAATAACTTACAATTTAGATGCTGAAAGTTGGAATTTTCATAACCAAAAACTAGCATAGAATACTGAATTGGAGGTTTTGTGTCTCATAGCTCACAAGTTAAATACTGAAAGTTTAAATTTTGCTACCAAAAAAACTTACATAGAATATTGAATTGAGAATTTTGTGTACTGCAACTTATAATTTAAATATTAATAGTTTGAATTTTGCTACTACATTATTTGAAAATAATATTAATCATATTAATGATGAGTTTGCAAGAATTGATGCCCTCGAAATGCTTAAACATGATTTATACACTTTGTGTACTTCGTAAATTAGATAATATCCTTAAAATTCAGTCACAAACAACTAATGTACTCTACACCTTATATGAATTATATAATTATTAAATTCAAATAGTTGATAATTGAAATATACAATTAAAATCACAAATGAAGTATAAATTGACAACATTCAAGTACGGAAAATTTTACGTTAGAGGTTTTTATAAAAGAAGATATTGATTGTGGCTGAATTAAGTATATTAAAATCAGGCCTTAAATAATTAACACTGAGATAAAACAAGAAGCAAATAAAAAATATATGAAAATTCTTTAAGTATTTCAATACAAAATAACAAAAGAGAATTACAAAACTTACCTCGTAAACTATGCAATTGAGGAGAGAAAATACAAATCCTTCTAACTTGGATAACATAATGAACAGTGAAAAATTAGTTTAAAAATAAGAAAGGGAAGAGAGAAGAAGGCCAGATGTTGCAGCACTGGGGAAGAAGGTGAAGACAACATTATCTCAGAGAATGAGAATCGGTCTCTAATGAGGGTGAAAGCTATATTATACTAGATTGGGCTGGTGTTTAGGGTAATTCAACCTGTCTAGTTGAGTGATCCAACTCCAAAGGAACTTGGGCTGAGATCTGTAATCACGAGCAAACGTTAGGTTAGCCGAGGTGCTCTCAGTTAAGGTACTCCGATACTCCAGTCAGTTGCAAAGACGATTAAGTAAAATGAGTAGCAAAGTGAGGGCTGTAGTGAAGAATGGAATACCTTGGAAGAGGTTGGCAAAGGGGTATTTATAACTTTCTTTAGGTGAGTGATATGGCTAAGATGTCCTCAACCTGTATGAAATGCTTTTGTCCTTGCATGGAAAGTTTTAGGTTATCTACTATTACTATACAATTTCGAATGACTTCATCTCCAACTTTCAAAGACAAAATAGTACATTGGTGGTGCACCTCCTATCAGGGGTGGTAGTAAAGAGGGCACTAAAGTGGCATGCGCCATTAATGAGGAGGCATGCTACCTGTTAGAGTATTGAATGTGGCAACAATGGGATCCTGTAGTGAGTTAGAATCCTTAGTTAATAGTAGGGTTCACCACAAAGTGAGCTCTGACGGCATTAGAGGGTAGCTCTTGTCGGGATAGTCGACCAGTTGGGTTTGACCTTCACCTGCTGCGCCCTGTCCAGGGCGAGACTAATGCTGCACGATAAAGGGTCGATCAGGTTAATGAGATGGTTGGGCCTTCGAGATGAAATAGGCCTGGTCCAATACTTCATATGTAATTTTTGGGTCGACGCCATTAGGCTGGGCCCGTTGGGTCATCCCGTATCAGTCTCAAAAATGGAGGAAAGAGGAAGAGAAATGTGAAGAGAGGAGTTATTTTGAAGAAATGTGAGTGGACTGAGTGAAGTATCTATCATAAGTCGGGTTGTTTTTGTTTTTGTTTTGGCTCAAATGGAGAGTGAATTAAAAAAGAAAAAAACTTTGATTCAATTGAATGAAGTGCCTATTGTAAGTCGTGTTGTTTTTGCTTTTTTAATTCAAGTGGAGAGTAAACTAAAAAAAGAAAAAAACTTTGATTTAGAAATGGAGAAAAATGAAATTAAAATTAAAATTGATTTCTAAATTAAAAGTAACTTTAGCTACTTTTCTCCGATTAACCGGGGAACCAATTACATCCCACCAAACAATTTTCCTCCGTTTCTTTCCTTTGGCAAATCCTAGTGAATCACCAATCCGGATTATCTACGACTTGGCATCTTTGCGTCGTTCGTTCAAACTTCAAACTTCTCTCTCTAGTTCAAGAAAGTACATAATTTAATAATAAATTCAGTTGTCACAAATGCCCGCATGGCGTTGAAATCTTCGGAGCTGTATAAGAGGCACCCTTTCTGTGGTAAATAAAGTCCAACTGCCTCAAAATCTCATCATTGTAACTGTCTTTCTTTCTTCATTCCATTCTTTTGCTTTCTGTTTCTTTAAATCTTTGTGGGTATTCCATAATTATTTGGAGGGCTGGTGTTTGTATGAACTAGAACTTAAGGCCAAGATTTCTCCTGCAAGGAGTGAGAGGGCTGTGAAAGTGATGGGTTCTGTGAAGTTTGAGGGTGTAAGTGAGGAGTTGCGGAAGATTCTGGATGCTGACATGGACCAGGTGGGGCCCAGGCGTCGAGCTCGTGGGGCCTTCAAGGACATTCAGCTTTCCATCGATCATATCTTGTTCAAGGTATTTGCAAATTGCTGCTTATGTTTTCATGTAACATACTGTTCAAGAAGGTTAAAAAGTTGTGATATCTTGCCTTTTTTTTGATGCAGAAGCTTGAAGAAAAGAGTTGGGATTGCATGTTTGAATGATTTGGATTCGGATGATGCTTAGTTTACGGTAAAGGTTAAATCTTGGAAGCATCTAAAAACAACTATTTGTGTGCACCTTGTTCAATGGATACAGTTGATGTCCAATTGTAAAGAAATGTGTGGTCCAAGGATTTTGTTGCATGGTCCAGTGTTAGAGTTAGCTGTGAATGGTGGTAGAGATTTTGTTGGTGATTAAATTAGCGGGAGTTCACGATTTTAAAAATATTACTTTAACCCATGGTTTTGCAGTTTAATGAGTATTGAACTAAGATGATTAGATGTGTTTTAATCCATGAACTTAATAAATTGTATAGTGACTGTTTGATTAGCAAGAGGGGATACATGTGCAAATATGCAATAATGACTAGGATCATGGTTCTGCACTCTGATAAGAAAGAAAGAAAATCTGCCAGAATTTAGATATATTTCTAAAATAAATATGATAGAACTGGAATAAAATCCCAGAGAAGAATAAATGAAGATCTTATCAGTTTGTCGTCAATAGCACAAGATCAAATGAAGTCACGTACATCAAATATAAGAAGTCATTCTTTTTTTGTCGTTGGCAGCATTGATGACAATATTACTCCGTCCCTCACCAGCCATGTGTTCATATCCGAATGCCTGTGAAACAGAAACTTCTTCCAGTTACTTTCTACGAAACATACTTTTCAGGTTATTGCAGTCCACATATCCACTGGGTTTTAACTCACTGCATTATTGATGCATGCATTTCAATCAATTTTTACCTTGTATCCCTGAAGGTTCGTTAAATTTTCCCTTCTATATGTAAGGTCACTATAAATGATGCAAGAAAAATGCATTTTGGGTATTTTCCTACTGGCAAACCAATTTTGAATCTGTTAAGATATTTCTTCGTGATAATCTGTGATCCCAATTTTAATACCTGAGTCCTTTCTTTTTAAGTCTTCACTTTAATTCACCATTTGCTGGACTTGTTCTGCATGTGTGTTCTGAAGAATTTTTAAAACTTCTTGTTTTTTGTTACTTTAGAAGTATAAAACTTGCTGACTTTCTCCAAGCAAAATTTATTCTGATTTCTATGTATTTGATATGAAGTTCTAGTGAATTCTTATGTTTAGTTATCTTGCAGATGCCATATGATGGATTGAAGATGACGGAGGTAAAGAGTTTCCGTATTTCTTGTTTAGTTGAAGTGTTATTGAAAAATCTCCTAAGCAGCCTAACTATCATCTAATTGTCCTCTTCATTTCAATCAATTGTGCCCGTCATTATGATATCTCAATTTTTTAGTCGAAAATCACTCCTGCATTTTTGACATGGCAGATTTCTAATTAATTAGGTTCTCCTTTGTAGCTTTAAGGAATAGCATTTATGCCGTGATATTTAGCTCATTGACTGTCTAGTCATGGAGCATTGGTAGTTTGGTCTGTATTATACATCCTGAAATCACAGTCTTTTCCAATCTGAAAATTTCTTTCTGCAATATTTTATAATTATGCCTTCACTGTTTTGCCTTGTATTAGAATATCAATGCCACCATGTTCTAGAGATTTTCTTGTCTAAAGTGGATTTTCTTTTGCTTACAGCATTTTCTGATGACTTTAGTTTAAAGATGCTGATGGGATCTTCCAAGTCAACTTCTTTGTACTGTCACTGCACCATAACCTTAAGACTTGGTTTTTCATAATTTCCTTATACATAACCTGGCAATATTCCTAGATATTTTATGCAGACCTTTTCTACACACTTCCAGATTTACATTTCAATTTCTTTTTGAGAAGGTGAAAGAAAGGTTCTTGAAGAACTTGCTCAATTTTAGTATTTCGTATTTTATAATTGTACTTAGTTTTAAAGTTTCTGATGTATATGGTGAATGATACTAATTTACATCTGTTCACAGTCATATGAAGTGAACTCTAGAGGGCTGGAAATTTCCTTGAAAAGTTGGCTTCCAGATAGCAGTTCCCCAAAAGCTCTGGTTTGTTTTTGCCATGGCTATGGAGATACCTGCACATTCTTCTTTGAAGGCATGTGGCTTGTACCAGTACATAAGTTTACAGCCTTGAGTTTGAGATATTCAAGCTTAGTAATTTTATGCATTGTCTGTAGGAATTGCGAGAAAATTAGCATCTTCTGGTTATGGAGTTTTCGCTATGGATTACCCAGGATTTGGTCTATCAGAAGGTCTACATGGCTATATTCCAAACTTTGACATTATAGTTGATGATGTCATAGAGCATTATTCTAAAGTTAAAGGTATGGTATGGTATCCCAAGCTATCTAATACGAGGATTTTAACAATCTCTATGTTGATTGAATTTCTTTCATTTCTAAGAGGTTTATTTGATTTGGACTTTAGCCTAGGTAATGGGAATGGATGCTAATACATCCTGCGTACCTTGTTGCCCAACAGAAAGACACAAATGATGAAACAATCAAGACAATAGTTGTAATTGCAGTAGCAGTAAATAAACATTGATGATGATTAAGATATGTGGATTGAACTAAATTTCTGACCTATTTTCACCTTTACTTGTCTTATTTTCTTGGGGGAATAGTTATATATTCATTTTCTTGCTACAAAACCAATAAAGTTGCGGCTTAATCATTTGCAGCATATTATTTTATTTACCTGGAGCCAAACCCAGCTCTTGTTGAATTTTAGAGGTTGGCTTTTGAGCGCATATTTTCGAAAACTTCTTTTTTCTATTCCATCGATCAGGTTTTCCCTGTTCATAGAAGAAAATGTGAGTTGAGGAGTATTATGTTCATGAATCATGCACTAATGAGATTTGCATATTGAATTTATATTTATTGCTCTATAGACAATTTTCTGCCACATAAGATTTAGTGAAAGTACGCCCTGGTTGCTATAGGTGCATTTTATCCTGGCTTAAGAAGTATTGGCTTTTCTGCTTGCATTGGCATAGTCAACCACAGGGTTATCCCCTATTTCCTGTTCTCTTTCACGAAAACTTTTGTTTTCTTGTTTTGCTATTAGAACCAGTCTAGTCAGATAATGATTTTCTAAACCATGCATTGCCTTTTTAAACATACAAGGAAGAGGGAATAAAAAAAACATTTTAGCATGATAAGTGGAAAAGAAATCTATTTGGCTGATTAGTTTTGCTGGATGTGTAGTGTGCTAATCTTTTTCTTGACACAGAAATTGCATCGATCCAATATGAGTTGGCTGTACCATTCAGGATCACTTGCTTGTTGCTAGTCTGTTTCCTTATCGGTCAGAAACGAACTGCTCTGGCCTTTCACCACCACCCTCTGTTAATCATCTTAAAGGTGTGGATGCATGGAAAAAATGACTAATTTGGCTTCATTAAGAGATAAGAGAATAGAAAAACATGTTAAGCTGGAGCCATCCTATGAAGCCCTTTGGGAGATAGGACACTGTCTTCTGTGGATGATATAAGCTACATTGGAAGAGCTTGATCATATTAGCACACACATGCACTTGAAAGAGACAAGGAGCTGTTTCTAAGTATCGTGCCTGTCTTTCTTGGTGGACTGGTCTTGTAATAATCAGAAGATTGTGAATGCAGAAAACCCAAATCTCCATAATTTGCCAAGCTTTCTGCTCGGACAGTCAATGGGGGGTGCTGTAGCATTTAAAGTGCACCTGAAACAACCTGATTCTTGGACCGGCGCTGTTCTTGTTGCACCCATGTGCAAGGTACCTTATAAAGCTTGTTTTGGGCAAAGCATTCCTTTTGATTTACCTATGTACATTAGATTGATCAAAACTTTAATCTAGATTGCAGATGATATGGCTCCTCCATGGTTAGTAACCCAAATTCTAATTGGAGTGGCAAAATTATTTCCAAAACAGAAGCTTGTTCCACAAAAGGATTTGGCCGAGTTGGCATTCAAAGATGTGAAGAAGAGAGAACAGGTTGGTAGAAAGTACAATCCAGCGGAAACACACATAGAGGGAGAATGCATCTCTGAGTTTTTTTATGGATATAGTTCTCTTGACCATTGTTTCACTTTTCTATGCTTTGTTTGATCGCATATGGTGAACAGATTTACATGTTTTATTTCTTATTCAGACAACCTACAACGTTATTGCTTACAAGTACAAACCACGCTTGGGAACAGCCTTGGAGTTGCTGAGGACCACAAAAGAGATAGAGCAGCAATTGGAAAAGGTGTGTCCATTGCTCGACCTATAAATTTCTTTGCTAACTGTATGTCTTGTTTCGACTCCATTCTTTGTTTGAGAATTTTATGGCCTCTTCTTTCCTTTTCTTGTTCTCTTTGGTTTTATTTAGAGATCATCTGCATGGATATAGTCATATAGATAACATCAACTCAACTCAACTAAGGCTGGCATTTTTATCTAGCGGAAAGAGGTTTTAATTAAGTGTATTAACTGATACAAAAGATAACTTGACAACCCCATTGCTAGAACTGATTCTCCTAGTCTGAGCCTTTGAAAATTGACTTTGCCCTCAATCCTCACAAATTTTGCAGGTGTCTCTGCCATTATTGATCCTGCACGGAAAGGAAGACAAAGTAACTGATCCATCTGTGAGTAAGGCGTTGCATGAGAAGGCTAGCAGCCCCGACAAGAAACTTAACCTATATGATGATGCCTATCACTCTCTTTTGGAAGGGGAGCCGGATGATATCATACTCCGAGTTTTTGGTGATATCATTTCTTGGCTTGACCACCATTGCTGATCATCTCCAACCCCTTATTTTTCTGTGTACGCTATGCTGGCAGCATTCTTTTTCCAGGAGTTCGGGAAGCAACTCAAGGGGTTGGATGGCACAAAGATATTTAAACATTGAAGAAACAAATTACACACTATTCGGGAAAGAAAGGCATAGAAAAGAACCTGATTATTCTTGCATCCAACATTTACAAAATGAACTGTATAGAACTTCAACTCTAGGTTCTGTGTTAAGTGGCCTTTTGCCCAATAATACAAGTCTCGCATATAAAGTGTGAGATAAAAAATTTGAATGTCATGAATTTTTGGTTTGCATGTATATAAATAAAAAAAATGAAAAACTCTAGGTTCTAACTTCTATGTGTTATTTCTTGTTAATATTGTTATTGCTATCGAATACTCAAGTAATGGTGAAATTTAGAAAATTATTGTTAGCAGATTCCGAGTCTGAATCTTGAAATATTCACATAGGAGCAATTTACGTGAAATTTGCCGTGCATTTACGATAGTACTAAAATCTTGAAATTTCAGACCCTTCGGTTACCTGCAAAGGTAATGTTGTCTTAATATGAATTATTCTCAGAATTAGACTTGGATTCGTGAACTTCCAGGAACGAACCTGGATTCTGGTTCATCTGCCAGCTGGCGTCCAAATGCAATGTGAGAATTCAAATGATGATATTTTCCCAGTACCAATCATAATTCCCCACGTCTATGACACCTTTTTGAAAAAACTTTGGGAACAATTTGATTCCAAAAGCATTCAACACGCTTTTACACCAAAAGAAGATCAACTTGTTGCGTGTAGGCTTAATGGAGTGTCACATACAGTGGAAAGAATTTAATGGTTGGTGGGTCCAACACCGTAACCAATTCTTGATGCTGCAAAATGCCACCAACAGTTCGACGTTATTTCTATTGCGTTGGAGGAAATATCTTTCTAAAAAGATGTATGTACATGAAATATTTTTAAATAAATATTTTTTCATATATGATTTCATTTGCTTGGTGGTGTCATATCAAATACCATGTACTATTATTAGATTAATGTAATATAGTTTATAAATATATATACTTTTAAATAAAATATCAACTATTCCTTTTAAAAATATTCTCATTATATCTTTTCAAAATTCTCCTAACTACAATTTATACATTAAGAACTACAAATACAATCAGTACTATCACTTTATCATAATTATTTTTTAGGTCTTGATTAAAAGATAAATAAATATTTTTATTTATTTATTTATTCAAGAGAAAGAGCAAAGCCAAGATAAATAAGCTCATATGGGGAGGTATGTTAATTTATCATTCATATTGTATATATATAAATGTGGGTTTTAGGTATTAGTATTAGTTTGGGTGTTTATTGTCATTCTAACCAAATGAATGATAAGTTAAGATAAAAATATCATATCCCATTTTATTATCCCAACCAAACTAACCTTAAAAGTATTAGTTTCTCTAATAGTTGCCAGCAACATCATCCTCTATGGACAATTTCTATTCAAATTAATTCTTAATTCTAATAAATATTCTCTATGTCATTCATATTATAAATGATATTAAGTATATAATATATATTGTTACATCATATATTAAACACAAATATCAACTTTGAGTGCTCCTATATTGTCTCTCGACCAATGAATTCCACTAATGAGCCACCGACCTTGCATGCGTGCCACGTGTAACAAATCCGTGGAGAATTCGTCAACAAAGAAAAGTGAAGGACAGTCTCTCCATCCAATAAGGTTGTCTGTTTTGATTTGGCCATTTTTTTGTCAAGTTAGGCAGATGGTCCAATAATACCGTATAACAAATCTTAGTGGGCATATGCTGTGAGTGAACCATCCATCAACAATCAACATGACCTCCCTTTTCTTTATTCAACATATGAAGTCTTCGTGTCTTCATAAGGGAGCCTCAAGCTTTTTTCTTGTTTTATGCTGCCCCACTATT
Organism: Jacaranda copaia; assembly: GCA_014898725.1. Classification (NCBI taxonomy): domain Eukaryota; kingdom Viridiplantae; phylum Streptophyta; class Magnoliopsida; order Lamiales; family Bignoniaceae; genus Jacaranda; species Jacaranda copaia. The sequence goes on along the minus strand of JACGDI010005629.1, from coordinate 86,534 downwards.
GCTCTTGCCTTGTCATCATATATATATCTGTGGCCCTTTCTTGGTAAAGGGGATGCAGCAAGTGTTCTTTGTATTATAACAGTTGTTTTTGGGAGGTTTTTTTTTTTCGACTTTCTTGCTCTTCTCTTGAAGTTAGATATGGCCTTTTCTTGTTTTTTCAGCTCCCAAGTCTGTGTGTCTCTCAGGGTAAGACTTCCCTGATGACATTCATGGCTGTTCAATCTCGTCTGGGCATTATTGATTTCCTTGTGCAATCTTGATTGGCAGCTGCAGTAATTTTATAGTACTTGATCTTACTGCTAGGGAAATCAGCTGCACATCCTGCTTATGTTATGGTCTGGTCATTTGTTATTTTTCTAATTGTTCCTAAT
>JACGDI010005629.1:63219-79747 GCA_014898725.1 Jacaranda copaia | reverse complement strand
TGTCCTAAATAAGCTGTAATCAAAGATCCCAAAAATAATCCAATGGCCTCACCTTTTTCAAACTTCTATTGTTTTAGGGCAAGTTTAAGGAAGGAATTTGGAGCCTAAGGATTACAACCTTGCTGAACATACTTAAGTGCCGTCTAAAAGGCATCGTGACTTACTCAAAATTTCATTCCCTACTGATGTTCCAATGGAAAAAAATGAAATAATTTTTGCACTTTCTTGCTTAAATGACAATTCCTGTAACTAATGCATACTCGAGAAGAAGCCAAAGATTTTGAATTTAGATAATATAAGTATTAATTCAAATTTCTTTGTAGATATCCCAAGTTCTTCTTTACCTTTAGGTGAATTAGCAAAATATGTAAAGTCAATTATTTATTTATTTATTTATAATATCATGTACCTTTTTTTTTTACATTTATATTTGTTAATTCTTTACACTAATTTCTTCTTCTTTTCTTCTCTTTTTTTATTTTTTTTTATGATGTAGCTTGCAGATCTCGAGATGCCAGTCCCAATTACTTTCAAAGGTAGTGTTGGTTCGATAAATGGGGCTAATCCTTTTAACTTGCTTGAAACAAATATTTCTCAACCTCTTGATGGAGGCATGCAAACTTTCCATAATATTGCTAATTCCAATAAGCGATCAAATGTAATGTTACTTGAAATTACAAATGATAAGGCTTTTGTCAGGAAAGACAAGTCCCAAAAGATATTTGAAGCTCCATCTTGGGCACTTCCAACTACTGAAACTTCTGAATTTTGTCTTCGAATTATAAAAACTGAAGTAGAGCAAATGTTACTCAAAAAATCATGAAAACTCCATTTAATCAACTCTCAGAGATAAAGCCTACAATTGATGATTTGATTGCAGAGATGAAATCATACGTAAAAAATACATCACCTTTGGAGGACCACTTGAGATCTTTGTTTAAGGGTGCATCCAACTACGCAAAGGTTAAGTCAAATTTAATTTAAAAAGAGACACAAAAAACCTATGAGAAAGCATTGCTTTTTGCACAATAGAATCTTTTTGAGGCTGAGGCAATAGAAGTAAGAGAGTTGAAGAGGTATATGGTCTCAAGAATGAGTTTCTTCAAATCACCAAGCAGCAAGAGGAGTTGAAAACATGATTTGCTGAGTTAAATAGTAAGGAAGAATTCGCAAACTCATCACTCCATAAGGTTTAAGAAAACTTGTCCATTATCTAGAAAGAAGTAGTCACCAAGAGAGATAAAGTTTCAAAACTTAAAAACACTCCATTTTTTACTGATCAAGAGGTTGAGGCTTTAAAGAGGATGGAAGCATTATTTGAAGAATCTCACAAGGAACTAGTAGCTTTTAATATAGTTGCATGAGCACTTAGCTATTTAGCTTTTTTTTCCCTTTTTTTTAGCATAATTGATATAACAGAAGACTTGACTACTACATATGCAATAAAAAGTTGTTCTTTTATGAATTCTTCTTGTAAATTCTCTCTCTTTTTTTAATTCTTCAAATTGATGCCAACTTCAAAAAAAAATTGTATTACATTCACCCAACAATTAAGTTGAATAAACTCATTTAAGCTCATGAGTAAAACTGGCTATCTTAATAAATTAAATTTGAAAACAATCAAAACTTCTTCTAATGGTATACTTGAACTTGATAAATCGTTCATGAGCAATCCAACGATTTGATTGAACTAGAGAAGTAAATCATCCCAATTTGCTTCAATGATACGATTAAACTTGGAAAATCCTCAAAACTTGTTCCAATAATATGTTTGAACTTAGCAAGCCATCCAAATTCATTCTAGTGATGTGATTAAACTTCAGGAAGTCATCCAAATTTGCTCCAATGATATGATTGAACTTGGAAAACCATCCAAACAAACCCCCTCTTTTTTTTAGTGATATGACTAAACTTGGGAGATAACTCTCAAGCTGCCTACGTACCCCAATAAGGGGATCAAGCCATTAAGTAATTCAAAGTCTCCTTCAAATCTTCTATATGATCAGCTTGACTCGCACTTCTCATTAGCATATTGTCTATATATACTTCCACATTTCGACTGATCTGGTGTTTGAACATCTGATCCACTAGCTTCTGATACGTGGCCCCTACATTCTTAAGACCAAAGGGCATGACTAGATAACAGTAAGTTTCTTGAGATGTGATGAAACTTACTCGCTTGCGATCCTTCGAGTTGAGAGAAATATGATGATATCCCTATGAGGCATCCATCATGCTGAAGAGTTCGCACCCAAAAGTAGAATCCACCAACAAGTTGATTCTGGGCAAAGGGTAGAAATCCTTCGGACAAGGTTTGTTTAAATCCCTGAAGTCTATGCACACCCTCTATTTGTGTGCATGCTTTAGAACCAACACCACATTGGAGATCCACTCTGAAAATTGGATTTCCACAATATGCCCCACATTTAAAAGCTTTTCCACCTCTTGCTAAATTATGCGGTCTTTCTCAGGACCAAAATGCCTCTCTTTTTGTTTAACCAATCTAACGGTTAGGTCAATATTGAGTTTGTGCTCAGCTATTCTTGAATTTATTCTTATAAGGTCTTTGACAAAAAAAGCAAAAACATCTACGTAGTCTCTCAATGCAGTAATTAGTGCTATCTTCAAGTCTATCTCTAGGTGGGAGCCTATCAATGTGATCTTGCTAGGATATCCTAGAACCAATTCTATGGATAAGAGATCTCCCTTTGGTTCCATTTCCTATGACCAAAGGCGCACTCACATCGTTTTGCCTCTACTTGCGAATGGCTTCATCATCCTTATGATATCCCTTTCTCACTACTTAACATAGCACTTCCAGGAAGTATACTCGTCTTTCACCATTTTCCCCACCATTCACCCTATCACATATTTCAACTTCATATGGTATGGGGAAGCTATCGCTTGGAAGAGTTGTAGCATGGGCCTGCCAAAAATTACATTATACGTGGAAGAAGCATCAACTATTAAGAAATTTATCATATAGGTCTTTCGATATATTCCTATCCTTGGAGAGATGGGTAAGGAAATCTGTCCCCTAGGTTGAATTGCCTCTTCTGAAAATCTAAAAGCGATGTTTCTACTAGCTCCAGCATGGTGTTCTCCAGATCCATCTACTAGAAAGCATCATAGAAAAGGATATCGACCGAACTACCTCCGATAACAAAAATACGAGCCACTTTGAAGTTAGCTATCATTGCTGTAATAACCAAAGCATCCTGGTGGGGTGGATGCAGGGTTTTCAAGTCATCTGGTCCAAATTGAATGACTAGAATGTCATTAATGCTAGAAACTCATGCTACTTCCATATTTTTGTGAGCTACAGCACGGGCCCTAGCTTTCCTAGCTCGATGGGTGTCTTCCTCAGCAGGGCCTCCTAAAATCATATGGATCACCCCTTTGACTGTCCCATTCTTAATATCTTTCTCTCCATTAGGTTGTTGTGCTTTCTAATGCCCCTCTCGCATAGCTTGCGTTGGGTGCCTGTATCTATTTCTAGACTTGGCCATATCCACAAACTCATCCAACTACCTATTTCGCACCAGTTGCTCTAATTCATTACGCAAGTGATCACATTCTTCGATCATGTGCCCATACTCATTATGAAAATAGCAAAACTTGTTTGACCTGGGACACCTCGGTGGGTCTTTTTAGGAGTGCAACCATCGAAACAGGTTAAGGTGCTCAATGACTTGCATGACTTGTTCCCTCAGTAGCCTCAAAAAGGTGTAGTAGTTAAACTTAGGGCCCATTATTAGTGAAGCTTTCACCTATCACACAAGTGCAGCTATAAGTCTCTTTTTCTGCTTAGGTTTTTTGTTGACAAGATCTTTCCGCCTATCCTTTCTTTTCTCTTTCAACTCCCTCTCATTTGCGTCATAGTTCTCATCTTCATGAATGTACTTCTTTGCCCACCTCAGGAGTTCATCATAGCTTTCCACAGGTTTTCTGCTTAGGGACTGAAAAAAAGGGTTAGGTCGCAGTCCTTGAGCAAAGGCACCGCTCAACAATTCTGAAATGGCCGATGGGACCTCCAAAGCTATTGTGGTGAACTGTCTTATAAAACCTCTTAAGCTTTCAGCCTCCCCTTGCCGAAAAGAAAGCAAGCTTTGTGTACTCCTCCGATACTATTTGTTATTGGTGAACTGATGTAGGAATTTTTGGGTGAATTCATCAAATGTGTGAATAGACCTAGGTGGTAGTTGTCCAAACCACCTCTGGGCCACTCTTCCCAAGGTAGGGAGAAAAGTTCTGCACTTCACTCCATTCGAGAATTAACACAGCAAGGATAAAATCTCAAACTCATACAAATGATCAGTAGGGTTCGTCGTGCCTGTGTACCGAGGCATATTGAAAGACTTGTGATTTTTGGGGAATAGATCGTGCAATATGGCTTCAATGAATGGTGAGGCCTTGACCTTTCCTCCTATCTTCTCTTCTATCTTCTTCCTTATCTCTCCCAATTCCCTTCACATCTCTTTCATCTTTGCTACCAAGTTTGACTAAGGCTTTTGTTGATCTAACCTATGTCCTACCAATACCTAGCTTTCTGTCACCACTTCAACATCTCTTGCTAAATGGATAGGTTCCCCCATATTTATCTCCTTGGGCATACTACAAATGCCTCTAACCTTTCTTGGCTCATCTATCGCTCTTCCCACTGGCACTATTATTGCCTCCTGACCTTCCACAATCAATCCCTAATTATTAGGGAAAGGTAGCCTAGCTATAATCGTGCCATGCGCTATTGCTCTTGAAATGAGGGCTGCCTTAGGACTCTGTGCAGGGGTTCCACCTATTCGCATGTGTGTTATCGGTGTGACTATCACCCTTGTTAGAGGTATGGAGTTAACCAACCCTGGGGCGGGAAGAAAAGGCATCGGACTATGAGGGGGCGGAATATTAGGTGCCATTCCCAATAGGTAGGGAATAACCATAAGGCTTGATAGCATCGGCTAGGTGGAGGCGATAACACCGAACATGGACCATACGAAATTAGCTAACTGCTCTGTGGTCATTTGCCCCACCATCAGAGATACCAGGGCGGCTCTTTCCTCTATAACTATCATTGGTGCCATTGCAGCTGGGGGCGGGACTACGGTAGCCATAGACATCTGCTCACTCTACGACGTCGTCTTCGTACATGTCTCTTTGTTATCTCCTAAATTACTTATTCTTTCATGTCTTACCTCTTAATATGAAATTCCCACAAATGGCGCCAAATTGATGCCATAAGATAATTTGCAAGAGCACTAATTGAGAAAAAATAATCTTGTATTTCTGAAAATCGTGTCTTTACACTTTTGTACAAAGTATTTTATATGACTAAGAACCATACTAACTGGGATCATAACTGCCCACTAAACCACTAATTCTGTACATGCATTAGAATTAATAGTATGAAGCCAAGTGTAACCCATGTTCCTTTTTTTTTTATCGTGCATTGAACTACTAGAACCAAAGCAAATTTAAGTGTAGCTCGGCTCTCCTTCTGGACGTAGCTCGACTCTTCTTCTAAACATAGCTCAACTCTTCTTCTGAATGCAGCTCGATTCTTACTTTGAGGGCATTTCGACTGTCGGTTCCTAGATTCATTTTGGATGGTATTGAGGTTAGCTTAGCCTTTGAGAGATTTCAAGCCTTATTGAGTGGCAACCTTCATGGATACCTTTAGCTTGGGCTAGAGATATATCCGCATCAACAACAAATAAAGTATAAATTGATAATATCAAAGTATGAAAAAACTTATATTAGAGGTCTCTATAAAAGAAGAGATTTATTGTGGGTGAATTGAGTACATCAAAATTAGGCCTAAAATAATTAAAACCAAGATAAAACAAGAAGCAAACAAAGAAATGTACGAAAATTCTTTCAATATTTCAATACAGAATAATAATAGAGAAAATTACAAAACTTACCTTGTAAACTATGCAATTGAGGAGCAAAAATACAAACCTTTCTAGCTTGGACAATACAAAGAATGGTGAAGATAAGATAGGGAAGAGGGAAGGCCAATTGTTGTAGCACCAACGGGAAGAAAGCGAAGATAGCATCGCCTAAGAGAATGAGAATTGATCTTGAAGATGAAAGAAAGAGGAAGAAAAAACGTGGGGCGGGGGGGAGGGTGATGTTATTTTGAAGAAATATATTTTGTGAGTGGTTAAATGGAGTGTCTCTTGGTATTTTCAATTTAAATGGGGTTGTTTTTGTCTTTTTAACTCAACTTGAGAGTGGAATTTAAAAAAAAAAAAAACCTTTGACTGGGGAGTGGAGACAAATAAAATTCAAATAGGGATTGATTCCCAAATTGAAAGTAAGTTTAGCAATTTTTTCCCAATTAACCGTTAATATGATAAGCTAGTTCAAATATTAAATGGATTGGCTTTGTACTTTAGTAATGAAAACAGTACATTTGGGACATCGAAAATATGTATTTAACAAAGAAAATTTTAATACTTTTATTACGTTTTTTATTCAAATTAGAAAAAAATATTAAAACACCTTTGAATTCGTTCTTTTTAATTGTCAAAGTCAAAACATAATATAAAATAATCCTTTTTGTTTTGCCGAAAAAGAATTAGTAGTTATAACTGACTTATCACTCATGACTATAATTTGAAATGGACTTAATCTATTATTTTATTAATGGATATCAACGGATATTAGACAAATTAAATTAATTTAATTTTAATTATTTTCAAATTTAAAGCATAAATTTGAAATTCTGCTTGTTATTGTTTGTTACTACTTGTAAGTAAATGACAAAATCTAAGCTACCATTAAATTCATGACAATAAATTTTTTTCATTTAAACCAAACTAATATTACACCTGATATGGAATAATCCAGTAGGCTCAACAGGCTCAACATCAAATGAGACAGTTTAGGAGGTTCAACGATAAGTCTGTTTGGTCGATCGGTATCAACCTCACTTGGTAGGGTCTGCAGTCGATCCGTATCAACCTCAGGGCCACTCCAAAAGTTCGAATGTTCGAGTTTGGTTGACATGTATCTACCTCAAGACCAACTCCGGCATTGACTTTGATCCCTGCCGTGTTTATTAATTTGACAGGCTGCATGCCTTCGCATTAATAACGTGTGACAGCTGGTACAGCTGCTACCACCAACTCTGACAATTCTGCCAACCCTGCTAACAACTTTGGTAGAGACATGCTTCCACTAGCACTGTTCATCCAGGAAAATAAGAGATTTGGTCAACTGGCACAGTATTGGGATCTTGACATGGAATAACAACCAATCTTCTGATAAAGACAAAAGTTAGTACACTTAATAAGAGTAATAGCGTCAAATCACGCCTACAGAAAGCTGTAAATACTTTAGGCCCAACTACCCTCAATGTAATATCCAATATATTATAAATTTTACATTTTTTATATTTTGTTCGATCTCTTCATCTCAATTAGAACTAACTTCAGAGTCGAAATACTTAACGAATATCTCAACTAGTTTAACTTGTATTCTAATTGCAGATATCAAATTCTAAATTATACACAATCTTAAGTACTCATCCTCCCTAATCAATTCACCTATATCACAACTCTCTTTTTCTCTATATTTGCAGCATCAACAACATTTGTATCAAAATAGTTACTTTAGATTGAGGTATGGCGGTATGTTGCTTCTCACTGGGACATCAATATTAATCATTCGCACAGAGTGATACAGCGCATAGAAGCCTTAGGGCAGGCGAGGTAACTTCGCAGTTATCCTTTTCTCCTACCGTCCTCCGGGTACCAGCAATGGCGGCCCTGGGTACCATAATTCTGACCAGCAATCCTCACTGCCTGATGACCGCAATGCCCCAGGGAGTTCTCACGAACATTAACTGCAAGATGCGGGTACCTTACGAACTGAAGCAGGGACAGTCCCGCCATTTCCATAAGCTCCCATCTGGCCTAAACATGGAGTTCATCTTCCAAAAGGGCCATGGCAAAAATGACAAGAAATCAAAGCACCTACCTCTAGTGTTCGTCCATGGGAGCTTCCATGCGGGTTGGTGCTGGGCTGAAAACTGGCTGCCCTTCTTTTCTCAAAATGGTTTTGATTGTTATGCTCTGAGCTTGCTGGGTCAGGTAATCCTCTTTCTCTGCTAATTTCCTTTGCTGTGGACTAAATGTGTGGTAACTCTTTTGCTATGTTTCTTATAGAGTACTTAACTAGCCTATTATACAGTGTATAATGAGAAAAAACACCAGTTTTTTGGAAGTTCATTTTGTGAAAATTCCTCATTGGGAAGAATTGAAATTTAATACACGTAATGCTGGGAGCCAAGAAGCCAACTCAAATCTTAATGGGATTTATTTTCAGGAGGCTATAACAAGGAAGTACTTCCAAATTTTTTTACATAATTGTCAAATGTTGGATAAACACATTTGAGTATGCTTCATATAGAATTGTGAAATTTTTAGGTGAAGTTGAGTTTATATTTGTGGCATTTTTCTTTCTTGAATTTCTGTCCGTTGAAGGTAGCCGAGACACAAAATATACGCAGGGTTAATACAGAAGCGGTGCATAAGCAGAGATCAGCTTGTGCCAGCATACATTTGAATATGTTCTATGTTTTCCTGTCCACTCAGTTTTGTCTGTTCATTAACAGCACTCTACCAATTTTTTAAACCATCTACCTAAAAAGGTGTGAATTTATCATTTTTACTAAGGTCATGCTTGAGATGGATTCTGAAATACTGCAATTTGTCAATTTTTCAGGGAGAAAGTGATTCACCTGCTGGTCAAGTTGCAGGTTCACTTCAGGTATCTTTGCTTTTCAACAGATAATAATTCTTTCGGTGAGCCAAAATTGAATTAGTTGTTAAACTGAAAGCACTACATATATACACACATATTTTTTGTTTGAACTGCCCCAACTTGCTGATATTTTATGCTTTCTGTGATCTTCTAACTCTGAAAACTCCATTTGTGCAGTAGACGCATGCTGCCGATGTGGCTGACTTCATCCAGAAGGAGATCCAATTACCACCAGTCTTGCTGGGACATTCTTTTGGTGGGCTTATTGTCCAATACTATCTAGCGAATGTGGGGAATGAGAAACTTCAAGGTCAAAAGCATATTCAGGCAGTTGATAGTTTTATGGATGGGACAGCAGGAAATTTAGGTTCAACATTCATAATCTTCAGTGGCAAAGTACAAGACCAAGTCATTTGCCACCCATACTTAAAAAGAATTAAGGAACTACTGCATAATTTGTAGCACTATTTCTAGATAGTCCCACTTCTTTAACATGGATTGAAGTTTCTTTTCTTGTTTTGTTTCCTTTCATTTAATGGAAAGAGGATAGTATTTTATATTTTATTTTGCCACGTCTTTGAATTCCTGTAAAGCTTCTGTAGTCTTTTTAGGATTCCCATGTGATAACTATTTTCTTGGAAATACAGGTAGGAATAGAAAATAGTTAGGTCCATGGATGTGAAAAAAAGTACACATTTCAATAGAATAAGGAAGGAAATTTGCTGGGCTCTTAGCCATGATCTTTTTCCTCTCTAAGTGTTTTATGCATGCCGTTTGTTTTCAAGGGAATAAATCAGTTCTAGACACAATCTTCATACATGAAACATGGATTTCCATTAGGATTTATGCCCTAGGCTGCTTACCTGATCTCTCTCCAGTTACATGTTCAAACTTAAGCATCGCATACCTTTGAAGAACTTTGATCTGAAACTTCTTTTGTGTAAGTGCCTTTCTTAATTAATTTTGCCATGTGACTTGCTTCTCTGTACTGTACTCAATTTTCAGACAAGGAATGCTCACACCCATATCTAGCTGGAGGTGTTCTTGTTTGCTCTGTACCTCCTTCAGGGAATAGGTCCCTCCCAACATAACGGCCTTATTCACTATTTGAATGCTGTTTTACCATACTGACATACTTCTTTCTCTTTTATTCAGTGGCCTAGTTTGGCGATATCTGTTCTCTAAACCTATTGCTGCATACAAGGTACTTGCTTTTCTAAAGAATGAATTATTTGCAGTTCTAACTTTTGTAATGCAAGATCATTGATGCTGTGAGAGCTGCAAAATTGATACTGTACTTTCAAAAATATAATTGCTTAAATTAACTGTAGAATTTCATTTTACTTTATTTTCAACATTTTCTTTTCCATATGGCGATTACACTACTTGGTTTTCAGTATTTTGATTTGTTGCTGTCCAAAATACCGAAAAATATAAGACACTTTTTCCCCCTCCATATTAACAAATGTATACTTCTGAGTTCACACAATTAAACACCGTACTATGGTGCAGGTGACACGCAGTTTGGCAGCCAAAGCTTTTCAAACTTCTCTGCCTCTTTGTCAGGAGACTTTCTTTTCTGCAGCTATGGAGGATCATCTGGTCCTTCGGTTAGTACAAGAAAATTTCTGTACTCCATTTTCTTAATCCAATCCACTGCATTTTGTGATCACCTTTGGAATGAATCAGCAGGAGGTGTTGCATTTTGTCTCTTACATTGGAAACAATTATTTGTTCAAAGAGTATGAATCTGGATAACTTCAATTGTCTGCCACAAACTTGAGATGAGGTCATTTAAACCAAAGTGTGGCATCACTGATTTTTAGTAGTTATAAATGGAAAATAACATTGAGGGATCTTTAAAGAACCTAAATCAAAAAGCTCAGAAGAAAATGATTATTCTGCAGCTTGTAGATCATCTTGATTTGAAAGGATGCCTGCCTGTGCAACAACAAAAAACTGGCCTGTCGGTTAGAGGGCTGATATAAAAAGGGCATTACCTCTTGGAAGTTTACGGGGTGGTAGTTGTCCAAGATTTAGTTGTTTACTTGTATTTGATGAGGAGTATAATGGCTGACCAACAGGGAATATTTAAAAAAGATTCTTGATATCAAAGACAATTGAGTATCAGACAATTCAGCTACTCTACATGGTTGAACTTTATAGGCATTGGTTATGAATCTTTAAAAGTTATGATGTCTAAAGGAGTCTTTATCAACATCTCTTAATGAGAATTGTAAGATGTCAATTGCTGATAGATCTTGATATAAAGACATAGAACTCCTTACGTAGTAACCTTTCCATACTACACACGTGTCCTAGATGCCCAATCCCACACCAACTGTGAGAAAGAAAAAAATAGAACAAGAAGAAGGTTATAAATTTGTCATTTTTCTCTGAAAAGCTAGCTGAAACTGTTTTTAATTTTATATTTGTAACAGTTATCAAAAGCTGATGACAGAAAGTTCAACGATGCCATTGTTTGATCTACGGCAGCTCAATGCATCACTTCCTGTTCCTCCCATGAAAGATTCTTCTATCAAAATCCTTGTTTTGGGAGCAAATGATGATTTCATAGTGGTAAAATTCTTCACCTCAAGTATATATTCTGAATCTACAATTATTTCATTGAATAGTAGTGTTTATGATTTGCATTTCTGCCGTCAGGTGTCGGAAAAATAGCTCTTGCCTTTTCCACTAATTTTTTTTGTATATCATGCAATCTTTTTCTTATTTCTCCGTCTTTGATACTGTATCTCCTAATAACTATAGCAGTTATGAAAAGACTTTGGGTATAAATCTTACTATTTCTGTAGGATGCCGAGGGACTTAGTGAAACAGGCAGGTTTTACGGGGTGACTCCTGTTTGCATTGAAGGGATTGCCCATGACATAATGCTGGATTGCTCGTGGGAAAAGGGTGCAGAAGTGATCCTATCATGGCTGGGTGGTTTGGATCAGAGAGCAGAATAAATAGCTCTAAAGGCTATGCCAAAAATGTGTAATTTTCTGAGCTCTTCTAATATTTGTTGTTTGAGATGGCTGCGCCTCTGAAATTTATGAAAGGGGGCATTTTTAATTAATTAGAAGAATGAAAGGGAAGAAATTCTGGAAAAACTTATCCAATGTCATTTTGTTCTTATTCCAGCAGCCAAATTGTGGGTTTTTCGTGCCAAGTTGATGGCTAATGTTGTGCTGAAAAGATCAAGGTTCTAACTCAGAAGCCACGTGCATTTTAAAGAAGAAAAAGCTAAAGATGACAAGAGGATTTCTGCAGATCATACTTAACATGTGGAACTATATGCCACAACTACTTTTCAGTTCAGCTCTTACTTTCTTTAGTTGCCCCACTATGCCTCTCATATCAATCCTCTCCTCTGGTAATTCTTTCAAGCAAAGCAAGCCCACATGAAAAATTGACACTAGCAATTCTTCAATCTTCTTCCATTTCTTATTTATTGGGGCACTGCTATCTTCCTTAACAAAACTGGGATCATAAACAAGATTGGGATCCAGCACTTCTGTCAGGGCACCTGGGAATGAATCATTCATCCATTGATGCAAGCTCAAATCTTCTCTAAACATATCATCTGTCGGCCTCTTCCCAGTGAATGTCTCAAGCAACAGAATCCCAAAACTGTAAACATCACTCATCGTGGAAACTTGCCCATCCAAACCATATTCTGTTTTTTATTAGAGAAAAGATGATATATATATGTGTGTGTGTGTGTGTGTGCTAATTGGGACAAGGAATTACAGAACGTTGGAAAGAGTTGTCTGAACATACCTGGAGCAATATACCCTATAGTTCCCAAAGTCTTGGTTTGGATTAGTTCTTGGTCTCGGCCCAAAATTTTTGCAATTCCAAAATCGGCAACATGGGCTGCCATATCCGCATCAAGAAGCACATTAGAAGGTTTTAGATCACAATGCACAATCATCACCATACACTCATGATGGAGGTACTCCATGGCCAGTGCTACATCAATCATAATATCCAGCCTTTGAACTAGGCTCAGGGAATTCTCCTCAGAGTACAACCATTTATCCAAGCTTCCATTAGGCATGAACTCTAGCACCATAGACTTAAAGTCCACATTTGAGCAAGTGGAGATGATTTTGACTAAGTTTCTATGCCTCACATTGCTCAAGACTTCACATTCAGCATCAAAATTCTTAAGAGCCCTTGCATACTGCATATTGAAAACCTTGATTGCTGCAAAAGTCCCATCTGAAAGCTGGCCCTTATAAACCATACCAGAACTTCCTCTTCCCACCAAGTTAGCTTCACTGAAACTATCTGTTGCTTGTAGAATTTCATGATAGGTGATAATCGGATGTCCTATCCTTGGAGAATCTGATCCTGTCCGATTCTTAACTTGCTTTTTCCTTGACAAACTGATCCACACAAGAGTCCATATGACGAGAAGCAGAAATGCTGCAGCTATGGGGATCGTTATCTTGAGAACCAGAGAAATTCTCTGTTTTCTTTGTCCAGAGCCTTGAGCTGAGCACAATGGAAAATTTAAACTAGGAGCTCCACATAGGTTCAGATTCCCCATCAAATATTGTGAAGTAATATTTTTGAACACTCCTGTATGGGGGATTCCTCCCTGTAACATGTTGAAAGAAAGATTAAGATACTTGAGATCTCGAAGTGATCCAAGGGATGCAGGAATACTACTAGAGAGGCCATTTGAAGACAGATCCAAGAATTCAATGACTACTAGATCGCTCAAACTATTTGGTATAGGACCTTGAAATTTATTCTGTGACATATCAAGTGTAAGTAGGTTCTGAAGGTTCCCTATAGAGTTCGGAATTTCACCAGAGAAATTGTTAGAAGAGAGGGCCATGATATTGACTGCTTTTAAGTTTCCCACTTCTGTTGGTACTGTGCCATGTAGATGATTTCTGGACAAGTTTACACCTTCCAACTTCACCAAATCCCAGAAACCAGAAGGAATAGTGGAGTTCAAATTGTTAGCAGCGAAAGAAGTTTCTCTTAATTCAGTTAGATTCTGAATACATACAGGTATTGATCCTGAAAAACTGTTTTCTCCAAGATGTAGAATCCCCAAGATTTTTATGCTACAGAGATCAGCTGGAATGCTGCCTCCTAATTCGTTATCTGTTAGATATATCCTTTCTAAGTTTTGAAGGCAGCCCAATGATGAGGGTACTTCACCTTGTAGATCATTGCTAGATAATCCCAAGAAATTCAAACTACTCAAGTTTCCAATTCCATGTGGAATGCTGCCCTTGAGCTCACAAGATATTGCTGTAAAGACTTTGAGATTGCTAGATAAGTTTCCCACTGAGTCCGGTAGGATGCCGTTTAGAGGATTAGAATCAAGAATAAGGTATTTCAGATTTCTACAGTTCACTAATGAATTCAAAAAGTCAAGATGAGTGGAAACAGGATTGTTGGCTAATGAATTAACTTGCAGGTTAAGATGCTCAAGTTGTGCCAGCTTTCCTAGCATCATGGGGACCGACCCGCTAAAGCTATTATTTGAAACCTCCAAAAAGATGAGCTTTGTGGCATTACATATAGAAGGGGGTATCTCTCCACTAAACTGATTGTGTGACAGGAAAATCTCTTGAAGATTAGGGAGCCCATTACCAAGGTCATTAGGAAGAGCCCCACTGAGGTAATTATGTCTGGTTTTCAGAATTTCAAGTGATGTAGTATTGAAGAGAGTGTCTGGAATGCCACCAGAAATCTGATTATACTCAAACTCAAACCATACCAAATTGGACAACCTACCAAACTCCTTCGGTATATCTCCACTCAGATCATTCTCAGTCAAAAACAGGTAACTAAGCTTTGATGCATTGGACAGAAATTCTGGGATCCTCCCAGATATCCTGTTGCTGTCTAAGAAAAACCTTTCAAGATTTGGCAGATTGTCACCTAGATTGTCAGGGAGCCGACCAGAGAGCCCGTTTATAGAAAGGTCCACTATTTGCAACTTTGAGATGTTAAAGATCAAAGGAGGTATTGAGCCAGACAGGCTATTACCTCGGAGGCCTACAACTTTCAGACTAGCTAGCCTCCCAAGCTCTGCCGGAATCTCATCCAATAAATCATTCTCATGCAAATAAAAGAACTCCATTTTCGAAAAGTTTCCTAATGAAGCTGGAATTTTCCCTGTAAGATTGTTGTGGTCAACGGCCAGGTGCCGTAGATTGCTCAGTAGGCCAAGCTCCTCAGGTATGCTTCCTGCGATGAAGTTGTAAGATAAATCCAATTCTTGAAGATTCAGACAACGGCTCAAGTTTGAAGGAATGCTGCCCTGGAGAGAATTTTTGGTTACATTAAGGATTCTCAACTGTTGCAAGAAACCCAGTTCACTTGGCAAAACACCTCTGAATTTATTGCCACTAAGATCAAGCTCAACAAGGTGACTCATATTGGCAATATCTGAAGATAATTGGCCCCGAAGAGCCAATCCAGAAAGGTGCAGACTTGTGACTCTTTGGTTCAGACAAGAAACTCCGAACCAGCTGCAGAAGTGAGTGGTGGAGGTCCAGTTGGTGGACAATATGCTATCTGATTGAAGCACAAAATGGGATTTCAAGGCCATTAAAGCTGCATAATCAGTGGCATTGGCTTCGAGGGCCAAAAAGGCAGGAACACTGAAAATCAAGGACCAGAAGAAATGAATATTCATGCTCGTCGAATCTGTAAATTTCGACATGGCTTTAATAATTTTGGGTTTTTTGTTTCTGCCTTTCTCTGGCTAATGGGTCGTTGAAATCTGCTAGAGAAATATCGTACTGCTGCTCAAAGATGCCCATGATAGCCGACATCAAATACGGCCATATTTAGGGGGTGGACGGTACATTTATTAGTTATTACTACGTAGTTGACTATTTGCCTTGGCTTTAGACATTTTCCGTCGACAATTTGCCTTGGTTTTAGACATTTTCCGTCATGCTGACAATGTATAGGGAAGAAAAAGAAGCTTAGGGGATAATGTTTTCATATTTGCAGGATTTGCCTTAACTATCCTGTCGAAGAAAATATTGCATAGACTTTGGACTTCAATAACATCATTATTTTTTTTTAAAAAAAATACAGTTTGACATGAAATGGTATTTGACTTATCATGCCATGCAGAAGATCAAGATTTCAATCCCCGATTTAAGTGTTGAGTGAGTTAGGTTTAGAATATTATGGGATAGTTCGATTATTATTATCATTAATGTAAAATAAAGAATTAGAAGGAGTCAACCCCGGCATGAGAGAACTGAGTTGTCTGTCTATGACATATCCGCTATTAAGCAGTATCGGGCGGCTAAATTAGTATGAACAAATTGTTACATTTATCATTATTTATAGTTCTAAAAATAAAAAATGAGTATAGTTCTAAAAATAAAAAATGAGAACGTATTTAGATATTTTATTGAAAATAACCATTATAGTAAAGTTAAATTTAGGTGATTTATATATTTTTAGCTTAAAAATAATGTACTTTTTTGAAATATATGTATAATTTGATTACTTTGAAGAATTATGGGTTCTTATGTCAAATCGAATTTAATTATTTTGATGTGATAATAGGATGATATGAGGTATTTTAAAGAAAAATTGTAAAAAAAATGATTTTTTTTTAAATGTATGTGATAGTTTTATTTTTAAATAATAATAAAAATTTGAAAGGGGTTTAAGAATAAAAGCAAACCACATCTGGAAATCCTTCACTGTACAACCAAGTTTCCCAAAAATTTCAACGAAATAATAATATTACAATAAG
>JACGDI010005629.1:43851-63060 GCA_014898725.1 Jacaranda copaia | reverse complement strand
AGAGAGAGAGAGAGAGAGTTCTGTCCGTGACAATAAAAGTTGTCAAGGTCCAAATAATATCAAAAGTTGAGGTTGTGTTTGATTTTATTTTAAATATCTTAAGAAAAATATTTTGAGAAGTGATTTGAGAATATAATATATATAGGAAAAAATTACATTTTCGGTTCCATTGAAAAGAAAAATTTGCACATTTGATTCCTGACTAATATTCATAGGACCAAAATTCTTAATTTTTTGAAATTTTTGGAACACCATCAAATTTTCTGTCAATTTTTTTTTTTTGAATTAATTGATCTTCTTTCCTTTTTTTTTTTTTTTTTTTTTTTTTTTTTTGTTTCCAAAGCAACAAAGTCCCTCACATATATTCTTTTCTATTGAACTTCAGAGTCCATGGTATATTTGCTTTTAATTACATATCTAGCTGCGCAAATGGAATCTTGTTTTCTATTTCTTTCTCCATCCTCGGTGAACTCACAGCAAACCCATGCAGCAACAGATTTTGTTTTGCTCTTAAGAATCTCGCAGGACATGGAAAATTCTCATCTTTAAAAATGGACAAGCATCATTAATATTTCCGCACGTTTATTTTTTTCATAAGTGTTCTTTCTTTTCCTCATAGTAAAAATCTTCCTATGCAATCACTTAATCATAGCAACATGCTGCTAATTCCTTTCAGTACCTAGCAATTATCTTGTCCTCGTATTCTGCTCCTTTTCCCAATTTCTTGGAGATATGGAACTTTTTCATACTTTAGCTATGGTTGAGCATCCATAAGAGAACAATCTTGTTGCTTAGTTTTTTTTTTCTTTTCATAATCAAAAGTGAAGCGAGGCAGTGAATCTCCTCAGGCTTGAGTACTTGGTATCTGTCAAGTTAGTTTGTTAACTTGGGTGAGCATTGCTTGCCACAGTTCAATGCACCCTTCTTACACAAATCCGTATAGCAGTTGTTTGTAAGTTTGTCTAAGAAAAGACAACTCTACTGTATCGCTGATTCTTTTTGTTAATTTTTTGCTGGTTTTACAGTCCATCTATAATTGGTGGCCTTACTCCTCTATCACAATTGTTTGCTGGTGAAAGGTAGATTATTAATGCAATTCCTTTTTCTTTGGAACAAAATATTATGTTATTTTTTTCTCTTCTTCGAGTTCCTTCTTCATCAAACAACTTGTCTTTCATTTAAAATTTCAACAAAGCCATGAAGATTGATATTAAGGATTGTAATAAGCCAACCCCATGCATCATGATTTGGAGTGACAAAGACTTTCCCAAAGCCAAAAATACTACTTTGTGTGTGTATAAAGTGGTCATGGATGCTCGATCCTCTAAGGCTCGATCAAATCACTCCATGCACATTGGTGAATGGTCTAAGAAGATAACCAAGGAGACGATTGACCAGCATTCTAGTGCTTCTGCTCATTCCAAGATATTGCTATTGAAATCTTCACTTCATGACATGCATGCAGAACTCTCACTTTCAAACTACTATCTTAACATCAATAGAGGCTTGTGGAGAATTCCAGCATCCAAGTTCAACGAGGTATCTTTTTACATTGGCTATTGGGAGTGGGCAGAGGATGTGCTGGGCCATCATACAGACAGCCTTCGTCGATCCAAGATCTATGCAGCTGTTCATGCCTCTCTTTCATGTACGTTTGCAACAAGAATGTCCTCCAAGCATTTCTCGAGCTATGGTGCCCTTCTACAAACACATTGTATACTACTATTAGAGACTTGTCGATCTCTTTATGGGATCTTGGACTTTGCGGATTGTCGATACGTGGGGATTTCTATGATGAAGTTGTTCCATCTGCCAAGGAGCTGCTTGTTGTCGATGCTTGCCAATCATCTTTGCAGCGAAGATGCAAGTATCTATTCACAGCATACCACATATTTTCGAAGGACTCTAATGGTGTATTTATTTTTGACTGGATTGGGTTTTGGTTTAGAGACTTGATTAGATATGCTCGACCGCCATCAAGGTCATCTAGAAATAAACTTGTCAAGCCAAAGCTATCTCGCAATTCTTGTGGGGATATCAATGTATCTCTTTTATCACACACCAAGGATTATAATAAGACCTTTTTAATGCTCGAGATTGAAAAGGATATCAGGGATGAAACTTATTTGGCTACTTTTCTTTCATGTTGGTTATGCAGCTTTGCTTTACCATATCGCAAAGCTAATAAAGTTCATGCTTCTGTTTTAAAAGTTTCAAGTAAAATGGCTCGTGGCAATTATTTTTCTCTAGCAGTTCCTATATTGGTAAACATTTACCGTTGTTTGAGAGAGATATCTACTTCAAAGAGTTTGAGTGAGTGCATCGCCATTTTTCCTATTCATTATGTATAGAGCTGGATTAGGCACTATTTTCAAACACATTTTCCATCCAAACTTGAATCAATTAGAGCTCAAATGGTGAAATATGTAGGAAAGAATATGACCAAACACTTTGAACTTGCTGAGGCATGCAAATTATTCCATGACATTAATCTCTCAAAGCTTCAAAACTTGTGCACACTAGGGCAAACCTCAGTGACAGATGATGCAGGCATATCCAATACCTACAAAGATCTTTTGTGGATCTGCAGTCTAGCTACTTGACATTCTGGAGTGGGGCAATATGTATTATCAAAGTTTATAGTCTTCATCGGTTTAGCCGACAACATGGTTTCTGTCAAGACATTCCTGGCCACCTAAAGAGAAAATTTTTTAAATATGAGTTGGTTGAACTTGTTCGACTTTGGCAGTCTTGTAATTTGTTGGGCATATCTTCCAAGCTAATTGTACCAAACAGTACCTCTTCATCACCTTTGGTTATGAAGAAATATGCTAATTAGTAGGTAATATTAAAAGGCTTATTAGGGAAAAAAATACAAAAATCATTCTCAAACTCAATCAATTCACAGACATGAATCCCAAAGGATCTCAAAAGGCTTTGAGGCAAGTTCCAAGGATGTCGAAGTTGCTTTATCTCCTCGAGATTCAGTTGTTAGCATGGAATCAGTAGAAATGCCATTCAAGAAACGGTGGACTCTTCATATGGACTCAACTCCCAAGTTTGTCTCTATTGCTAGTCCAACTGAAGGAAATAAAGTAATTTTTGCTTTATCACTCTCTAACAATGAATCCTGTAACCAATACCAATTTAAAAAGAGATCGAAGGTTCTTCACTTAGACAATATTAGTGTGAATTCAATACGTTTTGCAAATGCTCCAAGTTCTTCATTGCCTTTAGAAGTATTAGCCGAATATGTACACACACTTATTATCATTATCATAATTTCATTTGGTTACATTATTGTTCTCTTTCACCCATCTTATATTTTCTTTATTTTTTTTTCAACTTGTAGACCTTGAAAAAGAAATTCCTATTGCTTCTGAGGGTAGCATGGGCTCAATAAATGAAGTCAATCCTTTTAGCTTATGTGGAGAAGATGTTACCTCCTATCCCTCTGGTAACAGTACATCAATTATCTCTTTTTGTAAAATTGAAACCTTCTACAAGTATCTAAATGATATTACCTATTTCTATTTTAGAAAAGTTACTTGTTGAGGAGAATGTGCCCAAGAAGACATTTGAGGCTTCATCCCAGCCGTTTCCATGTGTTGAGATCTCTAAATTTTGTCCTCGAGTTATAAAAATTGAAGCTGAGCAGATACTGATCAAATTTTATTGGGAACGAATATGCCAAAAGATTATGAAGACTCCATTTGAGTAGCTTTCAGAGGCGAAGCCAGCAATTGATGATCTAATTATAGAGATGAGGACATATATGAGAGATACATTATCTTTGGAGAGTAATCTAAAGTCTTTCTTTGAGGGCGTTTCCAATTACACAAAAGTCAAGTTGGACTCCATCTAGAGATAAACACAAGAGGCTCATGAGAAAGCACTTCTTTTTGCACAACAAAAGCTTTCTAAAGTTAAGGCAATAGAGACAGATCAAGTTGAGAAGGTAAATACTCTAAAAATAGAACTTCTTCAAATCACCAAACAACAAGAAGAATTAAAGGCTCGACTTGCTGAATTGAATAAGAAGAAAGAGTTGACAAGCTTATCACTCCATACCGTAGAAGAAAACCTCTCCACCATTCAAAAAGAAGTAACAATCAAGAGGGAAGAAGTTTCGAAGCTTAAGAGTGCTCCATTTTCTACTGACAAAGAAGTTGAGGCTTTGAAAAGAATGGAGGCATTACTAGAAGAATCCCGCCATGATTTAGCCACCTTTGATCTGTTTGCTTGAGCATTCAGCTTCTTAGCATTTTTTTGTTTTGTCAATTAATATAAAAAAATATTCATATGCAATAAAAGCTCTTTTCTTTTCATTAATCTTTTGCTTCACTTTTTTTCATATATATATATATATATTATATTTTCTGCACTTTTCTCATCAACACTAACTAAGCTAAGATCAATCACTTGCTTTCAATGATTGAATAATTATGAACCAGCTCAAATTTACAAATAAATTGACTATTTTTAAAACAAACCAAGCTTGTTTAAAGATAAGACTGAACTTAGAAAATAAATTTCAAATTGCCTACATACCCCATCAAGGGAATCAAGTCATCACATAATTCAAAGAATTTTTATTTTGAGGGGAGGGGAGGCGTACACAGTTTGTACTCATGCGGACCAGGAGTATCCATAGCTTAGCTGCCCTAGACGAGGTGAAGTATTTCTACATTTTAGCCACATGAAATACTTTCAATGGAGTAGGTTAGTAGTTTATCCACATACACTATCATTGGTAGGTACCATACACAATTTTATACTTGTGCGGGCTAGGAGTAACATACAGTTTAAGCTTGTGTGCCAAGGTGCAACATGTAGTTTAGGCTCATGCATCAAGGAGCATACTTCTTTATAGATAATAACACTTAAAAAACTTGCCATTTATAGGCCAATACGCAATCCGTCTTTATCTACCAACTTATATGTACCATTTGTGTAAGCTTCTTTCACCATATAAGAGCCATCCCACTTCAATATAAACTTGTTTCCCATCTGCTGGGTGATGGTATTTAGCCTCATCATTGCCAGAACTAGATCCCTAACTTGAAATGATAGAGGGCAAACTTTTCTATTAAATGCTCTTATCATGCGAGCTTAGTAGCACTCAAGTTGCTATTGAGGTTCAAGTATTTTCCCATCTAATGCTTCCAATTCCTCAAGTTTGAGACAAGCGTTATCCTCGATGGTGAGTCCTTCTTGAATTGCAATACGGAATGAAGGTATTTGATTTTCAAGGGAGAGAACAGCGTCACCTCTGTACACCAAAGAATATTGAGTAGCTTGAGTAGCGATTCGATGTGTCGTTCTATATGCCCACAGTGCTTCTCCAACTTTCTCATGCCAATCTCTTTTTGACTTTGACATCACCTTTTTTAAGGGGTTGCACAAGGTCTTATTGAATGCTACAGCCAAACCATTTGCCACTGCATTGTACATTGAGGAGTTATGCTACTTGAAACCAAATTATACACATGACATATCCATCAACTCATAATAGAACGGCTTGCCATTGTCAGTGATGATGAAGCGAGGCACCCCATACTAAAAATAAGGTTCATACAAATGAACTCAACTACTGTCTCCTTCTTTACCTCTTTAAGATGAACCACCTTTGCCCATTTGGAGAAGTAATCAGTAGCTGCCAATATATACGCATGACCAGCGAATGACTTCGGAGTAATAGGCCCTACAACATTGAGACCCCCCAAGTGTCAAATGGCCATGAAATAATAGTAAGATGTAAGGACTCTGGAGGCTGGTGTATGAAATTTGTATGTAGTTGGCAAGCTTCATACCTCTTCACATATTTCAAACAATCTTTGACCATCATTGGCCAATAATAACCCATTCTTTTGATCCGAAAATGGAGCTTAGGACTAAACTAGTGAGTGCCACAGACCCTAGAATGCGTTTCTGTCATGGCTCCCATTATTTCTTTGCCACTTAAGCAACATTGATAATTACCTTTGAAAGATTGACAATACAAAGTATCATTATATATAATAAAATAAGATGATCTCCTTCGTACTTTCATTTTATGGTAAAGATCATTCAGCAACTTTCCATGCTTTAAATAATCAATCAATGGACCATTCCAATTTCGATCATCACTAATCAATACTGATATAATCATTATGATTAGGTTTAATAGGAAGCAGCACGGTCCACCAATTGCATATGAGGACATTTGTCGTTTCTTCCTCAAACAGAGCGAGAGTAGTCACCAAGTTAGCTAATGCATTATCTATCCTATTCTCTTTTCTTGGTACTTAGTTTAAACTAGCACTCTCAAATTTCTTTAATAAGTTTGAGGCCTGCTGAAAGAATGGCACAAAATCCTCTTTCTTAACCTCATATTCTTTCAAAAGCTGATTAATGATTAACTTTGAGTTGCCATAGATCTCAATTTCCATGATCTCAATTTCTAAGGCCATCTGAAGTCCAATGATCAAAGCTTGGTACTTAGCAAAGTTGTTAAAGTGCAACTTTCCCAGTACAATGGAATATATCAACACTTGCTTTTCTAGAGACACGAAGATAATCCCTGCCCCTGATTTATCAGATCTAGTTGCTCCATCAAAAAACATCGTCCGTGTCGGGAGAACTTCAACATAGAGAACATCTTCATTAGAGAGGTCATCAGATAACTCCCATTCTGCAGGGATAGGATGATTAGCTAGGAAAATTGCTAAAGCTTACCTTTTAACAGCCTTTTATGGTATTGGTTGAATATGACAGACCACTTCGCCAATCTCTTAGAGAGGACTGGTCTTAACATAACAAACTTGACTGGATCAACATGAGAGATGTGTCGAATGGAATATACCTCAAACTAGTACTTCAACTTCTTAATGGAATAGAATAATGCTAGGCATTTTTTTTCAATAGGGGAATATTTCAATTCATTTCCAGTCAGGGATCTACTCAGGTAGTAAAGTGCCTTTTCTTTACCCTTTTCATTTTCTTGAGCCATAAGAGTGCCAATCGACTTGTCTTGTACTGTAGTATATAATATAAATGGCCTTTTAGGTACCAGAGCTCTCAATATCGACGAATTTAAGAGGTATCTTTTTATACTTTCAAAAGTATTCTGATATACTTTATCCCATTTGAAAGGGGCATCTTTTTTCATAAGATGATTGAATGGTTGGCACCTTCTAGCGAAGTTTGATATGAATCTTCTTATGAATGCAAGACTACCTTGCAAGCTCTGCAATTTCTTTAAGTTCCTCGGGGTAGGCATCATCTGAATGGCATCTATCTTTGCAGGATCGACCTTAATGCTTATATGACAGATTATAAAGCCAAGAAACTTATTTGATGTAATGTTAAATGCACACTTGAGGGGATTCATCTTCAAGTTAAACACCATCCGAACATCTGCCAAGTGATCACTTTTTTTCTTACTTTTAACAACTAAATCATCCACATAGCATTCAACGCTTTTGCGTAGCATGTCATCAAAGATGTTTCGCATAGCATATTGGTAAGTAGCACCAGTATTCTCCAACTCGAAAAGCATCATTTTATAATAGTAGATCCCCTTTGGAGTACGAAAAGTCGTACACTCCTTATCTTGCAATGACATTCTAATTTGGTTGTATCCTGAAGATCCATCCATGAAGGATAAGGCCTCATGACTAATAGTTGCATTGACTATAAGCTTGATAATAGGCAACAAAAAATCATCTTTCGGGTACACTTTATTTAAGTCTTGAAAGTTGACACAAATGCATATTTAGCCATTTTTTTTCTTGACAGGCACAATGCTAGATATCCATGTTGGATACTTAACTTATCTAATAAACCCAGCATTAATGAGCTTGTTTACTTCAGCTTCAATTTGAGGGACAAGCTCTGGTCGGAGAATTTGTTGCAATTGCTTCACTTGGCGCACCCTATACCTTATGCTGAAGTGATGAATTGTAACTTGAGTATCTAATCCTGGAATCTTTTTATATGTCCAAGCGAAGACATCTTTGTACTCACTCAAGGTTCTTAAATATTGTTCTTCCTCTTCATTACTTAAGAAGAAACTTATGAATATAGAGCTTGGCTCCTTAATTGTGCCAAGATTTAATTCTTTAAGCTCATCCATAAAAGCTTGTCCACCATCTTCAAGTTGTGAATGGGCTTCTTGAATATCATCTTCAAAGGCATTTAAGTCAGAATCTTCATCAACCACAATATGATGACATGAGTACGTCTCATTGTCTTCATCATCATCAAACTGTATAGTGTTTACAACCTTTACACTTTGAAATGTGATCCTCCATTGTATAACTCCATTTGCTTTCACAGTAGGGACAAATGTCACTCTCCACCCATGATAATTTATATCTGACATAGTCACCCATGATTAATCTGTCGAACTCTCCAAGGTACTGAGGGATTGAGTCTTTTGTAACACTTGTGTAGTTAGAGCTTATAATGACCTCCACTTTATCCTCATGTCCACCATCTTCATCAGATGAATATCTCATGGTATGTCGCATCACCTTTACCAGTCTGTCCATATTGATTATTAGGATTGAGGATTTGGCTTCACTCGGTTGAGATAAGCAACTAGTCTAACCTTCAACTCTTAACTCCATCATGTTAGCTTCATCATAGTTAGTTCTTTTCTTTGATTGTTTTCCAACATTACTTCCAAGTCGGTTGAAGATCAAACTTTGTGGATGACTTGTCATAGGCCCTTTATGAATTGATGGATTCTAACCAAGTCTATCAAAGATAGAAGGACGATTAGTATGAGTGCCCAGTTAATTGAATATAGAGATGCAATGATCACTTGACTCCTAACTTCCATCATTTCCACTTTTGTCAACTGCAATATGTTGGACGCTAACGCACTTATCTTTTTTTGTCACACGTATTCTGATTAGCTCATTTAGTGCATATCCTAAGCTAATCTTTAGCTAATCAACACAAAACCCTTGGCTTTGTAATTTTTGTTGTGCTTTGCTGAGGCCATGGATCTTTTCTCCAATCAACTCTAGTTTTAACTCCTTAGCTCAAATGGATTAAAAAATTCATATCCAGACTTAGCTAAGAAACTGTAGGCTTTTGGATCAAACATCCAATGAAACTTTTAATGTTCAGTCCTGCCAGAAGAAAATTCAATTGAGGCCTTTGAGTTTAGACTGACAATGGGCATGATTAAGTTATGTCTTATAACTTCATCATCATCATATCCTACCTCCTTGATTTGTTCTCCTTTATTGTGCAGCGATGAAATATATTTTTCAGATAGCTTTTGTCCTTCCTTTCTTCATGATCAAAAGGTGTACCAAAATATTAGCAAATCAGGTATCCCTCCAAATTATATAACTTTACTTGCCAAAGTTTCAACAACAATCAATCTCTTAGACTTTTGATCACTAAACTTTAGAGTCATAAGTTTAACATGCTTTTCCTCGATAGAACGATTACCTGGATCTTCTAATGATAGTATTTCCTACATTGAGCTTGAGTTTGGATATAATTTGGCATCTGCAAAGTATGAGTCTACCTCAGTGAATGGCTTCAAATCCACATCGACTTTTGTTATCTCACCATTCCTCGAATATTTGAAACATTGGTGAAGGGTAGATGGAACCACTCTATTTTCATGAAGCCATGGTCTTCCTATCAATAAGTTGTAAGAAGTCCTTATATCAATGACATGAAATAAAGTATTTGCTTTTAATTCTCCAATAGTAAGATCTAGGTGGATCATTCCAATAGCTCGTT
This sequence comes from Jacaranda copaia, assembly GCA_014898725.1. Classification (NCBI taxonomy): domain Eukaryota; kingdom Viridiplantae; phylum Streptophyta; class Magnoliopsida; order Lamiales; family Bignoniaceae; genus Jacaranda; species Jacaranda copaia. The sequence goes on along the minus strand of JACGDI010005629.1, from coordinate 53,310 downwards.
GGCCTCTCTAGTTGAAACCTTAAATGGTCAAGCAACTGCGTGATAAGTCCTCAACTGTGATCCCCAATTATTTTATAGTAGATTTTAGCACAATGTTAATCGCCAATCCCCCTTCAAAAAGCATGTGGTTAATTTTTTGATCTTGCATGAATCCAAAAACAAAGAGCGACTAGTTTTGGGGCTTTGATCCCAACAACAAATCTTCATCTATAAAGGTAATAACCGTACAACAAGAATTGAAAGTTTGGCTTTCCACTTCTCCAAATACAGTGAATGCCGTTTTGACCTTCTGCTTAAAAAATCTCACTAAAAAAAAAGCCTCCTAGAGTAACAGGATCCTAATGATTTCTGCTCGAGGTTCTCAACATAACATGAGAAAATTTCATATCTCTCGCTAACTTTAGTTGAGGGTGCTTAATGGGATGTTGTCTTTTTAAGAATGATGGATGAAGTTAGTGGATATGTTTCCTTTGCCTCCGTTAGCATGTCACAAAAATCCATTTGCCATTATCTTCAGTTTCAGAAATAGAACTTGTGTCTAACTTTTCCTTTTTATCAACGAACAAAGCTTCAAACATGACTGGATCTATATTTCTAAATTAAAGTATCCTCGATGCCCCCATAAGTGGGGAAAGAACATTTTTCTAGTTGTAAGTGGCATTTGAAATAGTTGTGATACTAGCAACATTTGCATCCATGGCATCTTCGATATTAAGGATGATTTTCCCATCTTTGGCCAACGTCATAATTTTCTCTTTAACCACAGAATATTTTTCTATAGAATGGCTAACAACTTGATGATACTTATAGCATTTTGGGTCATTTACTTTTCCAACTTTATTAGGGCATTTTGGCTCGGGCAACTCGATCATTTTTCTTGCTAATAACTCATCAAAGATTTGTAGGACATCTGAGTTAGGGAATGGGTACTCCTTTTCCTATAGTTCTTTCAACATAGGTTAATACCTTTTAGTTGGCACAAGTTGATCAGGCTTTTCTCTTTTGTTATTGCTTGCGAAAATTTTGATAGGAGCTACTTTAACAACCATGGATTTCTTCACAGTATTTTTGGTAGACTTTTCATTTCTCTTGAAGTCCTTTCTGTCCTTCTTTTGATCATCCACTAGAAAAGCAGGTTTATGATTTGCAATGCTCAACTCCATGTCATGAGCATGAGTTGTTAATTCCTCAAAGCTTCATAGCTTGATTTCTTAGAGGATATAAAGAAGCCCCCAATGCATCCCCTGGATGCACATCTCTATTGTTGAAACTTCTGATAATCTTTCCTTGCAATTCAAGCTTAGTGCACACCAACGGTTGATGTAGTCAACGACTAGTTCGTCCTTTCATTACTTTGCATTAGTAAGCTCAATCATGCTCACAGTGCGACGGGTGCTGTAGAAGTGATTCAAAAATTCTTTTTCCATTTCTTCCCAACTATCAATAGATTCAAGTGCTAGATCAACATACCAATCAAATGCATTTCCCTTGAGTGATCTCACAAACTGCTTTACAAAGAGGTCTCCATCAATTTTTGTATTATTACATGTTTCCATAAAGTGGACAATATGTTGCTTCGAATTACCTTTTCCATCAAACTATTGGAGCTTTAGTAGCTGATAACCTATCGGCATCCTTAGTGCATCAATCCGCTTAGTGTATGGTTTTGAGTAGACAAGTAAGTTTTGCAAAGGTCCACTATACTGTGCTCTAATAGTGTTAGTTATCATTTGTTGCAGTTGTTGCACGGATAGTATAGTGATAGATGTTGTGGAGTGATTAGATCTCTACACTGAGTCTTGCTTGGGTGGCACCTCATTCATTTGTTTCTCATTTTCAACATGATTTGAGGATGATAAACGATTCTGACTAGACTCTCTGACATTTGAGTGCTCTAGCTTGTTCATCAATTGGGCGATCTAGTGGTCTTTATCTTTCGCAATCTTCTGAAGATCAGCTGTGGCTAGAGCCATCTGAACAAGTTGTTCATTTACTATAGTTGTTTCAGTTACCATCGCAAGCAGCGCATCAAAAAGAGATAATTTAGACTTGATCTCTGTAGGACTTATTGAGTTCAAGCCATTTTATGGAATAGTATCAATAATCTTGCCCCCAGTAGAGGATTGACCAGTCACAGCAATAATATCCATAACATCTATTTGATTCATAATAGTAACTTGATTCTTCTTTGGTGCCATTGAGAGTTTGGAAATGAAAAATGAAACTTTGACGTAAGAGAAAAAGATGAGAGGCAAAGATGTTAAGTCTCACTGTGCATGCCAAAAATTTGTTCACACAAATTTCAAGTCTGCAAAAAAAAATTACAAGATAAAAAAATATGGACAAATTTAATATTTAATTTAAATGAAAAGTGGTTACAATCTCTGAAAATATCTCCGTAATTGAAGACTAATTTTTTGTTCTTCTCATTCAAATTTCATTCAAGGGCTTGATGCTTGTTCTTAAATCAGATGCGCAATTCCCTCATAGATTTGTGGATAAAATCACAAACTTTCTTGAAATCAAGTATTTATTTTGATATCAAGGTCTTCAGAATTTGGTTGTTTTTGAAAAAGATGTAGAACCTTTGTGGTTGTAGCACTTCTTCTAGGTAAGAGCTCAGACTTGAGATCTTTGATGCTTGAATTTCTATTGATGTCTGGTATGCCTCCTGGCACCCTTTTTTATAGGTACAAACTAGAATTTGATGACTTGAAACTTAAGTCTCCCCTTAGGCTTGAATACCACTTGAGATGGGCTTAATTAACTAATGGGCCATATTAGAATTTATTTTGGCCTAATTAGCTAATCCAAAATAAATAGAGATTTTATAATTCACTTTGGATTGACCCATTTTATAAAGTCCAAATTTATTATGAACTTTAATTTGAGATATAATTTAATAGCCAATTTAATTGGGTTATCAAATGGTAATTTATCCCAATAAAATTTTTATGCTAACACATATAAATAAAATAAATATTATATAAACATAAATACATATATATATATAGTAACCACCCCTTTCCCTAACCCCACGTGGCTGGCCGCTAACCACTAGTGACACAGTAAACGAATCTACCAATCTGTCGCTAGCTACGGCCAATGGCCTAATTGGTCTTGGCCTTGGCCGATTATTGGCTATGGCCAGTGGCAACATTGTTGGCCAAGAAAGGGGAGGGTGGGCGAGGGGGTGGGGTTGAGGTGGGAAAGAGGGTGAGAGAGGGCGGTGACCAATGATTGCCTAGCCAAGAGGCCATGGCCAGCCATTGACTTGAAGGGGGAGGGGGCGGATGAGGGCTGTTAGGTGGCAAAGAGGAAAACACTTTCTATTCCATTTTTTTTCTTTTTGTTATGTTTTAATTTTTTAATTTTTTTAATTTTCTACTTATTTATTAATTAGTTTTGTAAAGGTTCAAAAAGATATATGCTTTGATGCAATAGCAGCGAAAACTATGGCAATTTTAGAGGCTTGTTAGTGCATGGACAAAGCTAAGAAGGAAAAAATTATCTTTGAATCAGATTGTCTGAGAGTCGTGCACTTCATTAATAATCTAACGAACCTTGTAGATTGGTCCATTAAAGTCCTTATTGTTGAAATTTGTAGATATTGGGCATTGTGTCCAAAATGAAAATTAAAATTTTTTAGTCTGAATGCTAATTTTGCTACTCATAATTTGAAAAAATTGGTGTTTGATTTGATTGTTTGGGAACAATTTATTTTGAACATATCCTTGCCAATGTTTTGTGTGATGGAGGTTTTCCATCTTTTGATTGTAATGACCTTATTTTAAATGAATGAATCTTTAATTATCAAAAAGAAAAAAGAAATCCTAATAAAATTAGTTTAAATATATTTGCTACTTATATATATTTAGAAAATTTATTTTTATACATTATTAAGTATGTAATGTAAAATATATATTATCCAAATGATTAACTTTTTAGTCATTTTATTTATTTAAATTCACTAATTATATTGTTCAAAGTAATAAAAATTATTTAAATTATATTGTTAGGATGATATTTTTAGATTTTAGTTTTATCTACAAAAATTTTTTATATTAATTTATAAATTTAACTATATTATTTTAATTTATAAATAAATTTAATTATTTTTTAATTTTTTACCTTTTTTTTAATTAATAAAAGTTTCAACTTAATTTAATTAAATTATTTTAGATATATTTATTATCTTAATATTATTGAGTATGTAATTTAAAATTATAAAATTTTATTAATTAAGAGATGAATTTAATTTTTAATTTAAGTTTTTTACTTATTTTATTTTTTAATTAATAATAAGTTTAATTAATTTTATCTAAATTACTTTAGATATGTTTGATTTTAAATTTTTATATTTTAATTCAATGTGAATTTAAAGATTATTCAATATTTAAGAAATTTTATTAATAATACAATATATTTAAATTTATTATAAATAATTTAGATAACATTGAAATTACTCTATGAAAGACATTACAAATAGGTTAAGGGTAATTTTGTCTCAAAAATAATCAAAACCATTTTTTAGGACATTTTGAATTTTCACATAAATATTTGGATAATGCTAATAAATTTGTTAATGGAGGCTATTTTTTTTAAAAAATATTAGACAAAACAAAATATTTGGGGGTTATCGTAATTTCTCTGAATTTATTATGAATAAGTCAAAAAAAAAAGTTTTTTTGGTTGGGGGGGCGGGGGGAGGTTATATAATTAACCCAAATAAATAGGAACCAAAGTGCAATTTTTTCAAATAAACTATCAAAATATTGACAAAAATTTTGGTTGTGTCCCAAATGTACCAAAAATTAAGAATTTTGGTCCTATAATGTTAGTTTGGAACCAAAAGTGCAAATTCCCCTATTCAATGGCACCAAAAGTGTAATTTTTCCTATATTTAGTTTTATTCCAAAAGTTAGATAAAGATATTTTGAAGTTGAATGTTTAATTTCATTTTAAGATAAAACAAATTGTATTATAAATATCAAAATTAGTATATTTTTGTCGGTCAGTGGAATGAAAATATTATATTATATTATTATTTTTATGTATGTATAATTATAATGTGAGAAGATACATTCCCAAACTTACTTGTTTTGACACGCTACCTTCAAAAGTAACTTAAAAATACTTCATCCCCTCAACTTAAGGTCATCGGAACATTTTGTCCCCAAGCAAAATTTAGGTGAATTATGTGGTTGGAAAACTAGCACGTGACTTTCATTTACCTTGCCAAAAGTTATTTTCAACATATTTATATTTTCCCATTAAAAAAAATAAAATATATATTTTTAATTTATGCACATGCACACACATAAGGAGCTCGTTCGAGATCAAACTGCTAACCTTCCACATTACGTGGGAGACTTATACCATTAGGCTACAGGCCACTCAACTGAAAAAAATAAAACAAAATAAAATCGAGGAATATAACAATTATAAAAAGAAAAAATTATCCGTATGAGACACCATTTTAGTTTAGATTTTATGATTGGTAGAAGCGTCTTTACAATGTACCTCAAAATCAAGTATTGGGTAGCCTTAAGCTTGATATATTTGTAAGTTTGTGTATATAGTTTTTAATTGGAACACAGAAAATCATGGAAAGACAAAGAAAAAAGGAAAAAAAGTCAAACTCATGCATGTATATATAGAACTGATTAATCATAAATGTACTATTTTCAGATATCTCTTCTTAATCATGATAGGATGGAATGAACTTCATACGGTCACAGCAGTTAGCATGGCATATCAGCTAGTTGCCACCTTTGTTTTCATTAGATCAATAACAGCAGGAGGAATAAATTTAAATTCATGCACGCACGATATCATCTATCTCTCTCATCGTATAGATTGACAGATGGCTTTTTTTAGCAGAAAGGCACGGATATATGTTACGAGAATAGCCTTTTACAGCATATATGAAAGTCACATCATAGTTTTTGGGCCACATAATTTACATGAAAATTTACTGGTGAGGCAAAATGCTCCAACGATCTTAAACTTGTGGGGTTGACGTGCATGCTTTTAAGTCATTTTCAGAGAGCAATGAGCCCAAACAAATAAATGTAGGGAAAGTACCATACATTCAAATATATATATACATACACACACATTATTATAGAAAGAAAACATTTTTTGTCTTTAAAATAAAATTATGAGAACCAAATTTTGAAATATTAAATTTACCCTTTTACCTATCATATATACACACACACATTTAATACAATTTACATATCTAATTAACACTATGTATTCAAAAACTTCCTTTATCATAAGGTAAACTTAACCAGTAATGGATTATTAAACTTTTACTTCATGTGCTTGGTATTTTCATAATTATGTAAATTATAGATATATATTTCAAATGCATGTCAATTTTTATGAATGAGAGAATACACAAAAATAATATGTATTACTTAAAAAGAGTTTGTGTGTGGAACCTGTACAAACAACTGCTAATGTGTGTACATATATATACATATGTGTGTGTGCGCGTGTGTAATGATTATGTTTATCATGAAGAAATAAAAAAACAGTTTTTGGGTTGTTTTGTGTGCTTTAAAAAATAAAAAATAAAAAATTATATTTAATATATTTTTTTAAATATTTTAAAGAAACAAAAACAAACGTCGCTTGCACTTTTTGACTATCAACAAGCCGAAAAAAGACAAATTTTTTACTGCGCTTTTAGTTAAATACCACGACATATTAGGTGGCTCTGTGTGAGTTGCGTGCTCTGATGGAGGATTGAAGCACGACAGCGGTTTTTCTAGAATTTTGGAACATTGAATTTGACTGTCAAATTTTAAGTTTTCAACAGAGGAGATGCAGGAGATCAAGAAAATGCGAGTAGTTAACCAAAATACTCCTCTTTTTTTTTTTTTTTCTTTTAAAGAATTTAGCCTTTACTTAAAAAATACTCCCTCTTTTTTTTTTTTTGAAGAATTTAGAATTTACTTAAAACACTTAAAAAATGTTTGCCCCTTTGCATTTAGAATAGAAAATTAGTCATTTTCTCTCCATCCAACTCTAGTAGTGGATTTTTAGAATTTTTTTCAACTCCAGCCTAAAATTCTTCACCTTCACTAGGTTTTTCCTTCAAATTAGTCGATCATTCATTTTTAGTCATATTTTTTTTGTACATTTAAAATATTTATCATTCATGATGTTTGAAAATTAAAATGAAAGTTTGTTGTGGTTTAGAGATGCTGGTTTAGGGGTGATATTGCATGAAAGTAGATTGAGATCCTATCTCATAGGCAACACTGTATCAATTCATTTTCTTTAAAACAAATGCAAAGAGATAATTTGTTCTTAAATATCTTTGAAAGTTTGTGATTTTTGCAAATGATTTCTTATGTCCCGTTTCTTTCTAGAGTTTAGTATTTATAGTTTCGTTTTTTAATTTTTTGATGGGTTTATGCCCATTGAGGTTTTGCTACCATTCTTCATGGGCATAATTGTTCTCGAATTTTTCAGGTCTTTTTAATTAATTGATTTAATTTATTTGATCTTTTCTAATTCTTTTGCTAGATTTCATCTATATTTTTAGTTATCCACATCAAAGGAATTTTTTTTCTTAATAAAATAAGTTGTTTTGATAATGCTTTAAAATAATTTAAAAATAAATATTTTGTATTGTATTTTAATTTTTATTTACTATTGTCCCTAAAAATCAACAAGAAATTAGCCGGTTTTTTGGTTCGGGGAAGAATAGGTGCAGTAGAAAATGAAGAAAATCGTAGGCAGTGTTTGGTTATATTTTTTGTTTGTTTTTATTATGTGTTTTGGGAAAATAAATTATTGAAAAATGTGAAAGTTATTTTTTGATATGTTTGTTTATGTTTTAAATGAGACATTTTTTACTGTAACAGTTAAATCAATGCTTTTTATTGGATTTTTGGGGTAAAAATGGAATGAAGTGATTTTTTTAATAATAGAATAATAATAAAATATATAATATATATAATATGTATGTATATATTGGAGAATGTGCATTTTGGAGGAAAATTAAAAATATGTTTAATTATATTTCTCCAAAATAATGTTATTTCAAGGAAACATAACCAAATAAAGCCTTAATATAATTTCTTATAGCTTCACTTCCAGTTATATGTCTATAATTTCTACATCTTTTCTTGTATTTAGGCCTAGTTGATCCCATTTTGAAACGTTTGAACTCTTGTAACATAATAACTTTGTTATATTTTTTCCTAGTTAATGGAGAATATGCTAAAATAATCACAATTTTTAGGAATAATTATAGCCACTTTTCCTGATGTTTGACATAATTACAAATAAATCCTAATTTTGAAAATTACATCCTTCTCCTATGCCATCAATCAATATTTAAGAGTTATAATGAAACATGTAAAATGACCGTATTATCTGTAATAATCTAAAAAAACTAACTCAAAAACCGTATTATCTGTAATAATCTTAAAAAACTAACTCAAAAAATTAAAAAATGAGAAGACTAAAATACCATTATTACATTGTAGATATAATAAATTCCTATATATAGGGAAAAATACAATTTTAGTCTACTAATTATGGACATCTACGAAAAGAGGACATTAATAATTTTGGTTTTCTGATTTAGTCCACTTCAGCGACCAAATTGGCACATTGAGGACATTTTGTTGCAATTTCAAGACAAAATGCCTGAAATTGCTCAAAACGTTGCCAAAAAAATGCATGTGGCTCTCACGTGATAAAAAAATTGGGCATTTTGCGACACCTAGCATTAATTACACACGTTTGCACCTTATGTGGCATTTTTAAGCATGTAAATTGGTGACATGTACACAAATGGCCACATAAGCAAAAATACACTTCACCCATCAATTAAAAAACAAAAAAAAAAAAAGAAAACAAAATCAGAAATTTAAAAAAACTAAAAACGTTAAATGTGAAAAAAAAAACATGAAAGTGAGATTGAATGTAAAAGAAGAGAAGGTTGTTCAATTGATCCACCATTTGAAGTGCCCACTATCGAAAAGCCCTAACTTTCTTCACTCTTTGAAGGCCACCGAAAACCCCTACGTTGTAACCTAAGAAATTGGAAGAGAAGGAAGATTAGATGTTGGAAAACTTGAAATTACAGTCTTGTTGAAGGAAGCTTCGAGTTTGGAAAATGGTTTTTAAGTGTTCACAGAGACACATGGATTTGCCCCTTCCTCTGTACGGTGAGTTAAATCTGTGTCATTGTTTCTTTGTGCATTTGATACGTAGTAGGTTTACTATGTTTTTTTAGAATAGGTAAGAATTCTTTTTCTAATGTTTCTGTATGAGTTGGATAAGTGATGGGTCTGCTTTGCTTTTGTAGAATGGGTCAATTTAAAGAATTTTTTTCCTACTTTAAATACAAACACGCTACTTAACATCTTGAAATGTATGTTTGTGATATGGGATAGCCCAACAGGCTCAATAGGCCCTTCTACAAATGAG
>JACGDI010005629.1:27039-43751 GCA_014898725.1 Jacaranda copaia | reverse complement strand
AGTGAATTCAAAGAATTATGCATGAGTCATGTTAAAGTACGGATTAGAGAAGTCTGCATATATGTTGACTGTGTAGTGGTAAAAAATGATAATATGAGTAACCAGCCTCCTAAGTTAGGCAATAAAGCTCCTACAAATCTAGAAAATGAAAATGATAAGGATAAGGATAATGATAACATTGACATTGATCCTAAAGAGGATATAGAGTCTGAAAATGATGATCATATTAACACTGATATTTATAAGGATATAGAGTCTGAAAATGACGATAATGGTTTTGATACACCTTCTTAACTGGAGCCTAATGTTGCTTTACCATTTCAAATTGAACTTTCCCAAATTGATCATGTTCAAAATGAACCCTCCCAAATTGAACCTTCTCAAATTGATGATCTTCAAAATGAACCCTCCCGAATTGATCATGTTTAAAATAAACCTTCTTCACTTGAACATGCTAATGTGGTTGACATATCTGCTCAAAATACACAATAATTAGGAAGTTTCGTTAATTTTGTTGATTTAGATGACTTTGATGCTTTGAATGAGAATTGTGGGGAGGCTGAGGACAGTGATAATAGTGATGACACTGAGTACAAAAGTGAGGATGAGAGTGGGGACTTAGATCTTGATGATCTAATGTTTGAAGATAATATTGATGTTGATGTTGAATGGGTTGTGATATGTGTGGCATTTGTCCCATATTGGATTGAGAGGAGGGTCTTGACCAGCATATAAGCGGTTGGACCCTCTCTTCCCTTTGAGGCGCCTTTTCAGGACAAAACCCCCTGCTCGGCCCAGACGGCATGTACCGAATGGTCAACTGGGCGTAGGAGGGACAATACCTCTGGGGGAGGCTGCCATGTGGCGACAGATCCATGCATCATCAGGTTGGAAATGAAGAAAAAAGGATGACTGGCAGCAAGGAGCTTGAGGATGGGGCAATTGTTGATGTTAGGGAATCTGAAGATGATATTGCTTAGGATAATGGGGTAGAATCAGATGAACTAGCTTCTGATGGAGAACCACCCAAACCTACTGCACCTATCTTCAATTCTAGGCAGCCATTTTTACCTAAATTTGAGTTAGAAATGAAATTTAAGGACAAGACAGATCTTTGAAAGACAATACATGCTAAAGCTGTGCAAAGTATGAGAAACCTGAGAATAAAGAAAAATGACAAAAATAGATTGTGTGTCAAATGTGATGAAGAGGGACGTGAGTGGAAACTTCATGCATACAAATTGAAGGATGAACCAACATTCCAAATTCTAACATATGACCCTGTACACAAATGTAAGCTAATAGTTGATGTATGCAATGTGAACTCAAGTTACTTAACTAAGAGGTTTGTTAACAAGTTGAAGCTTGACCCTAAGAGATCAATAGAAGGACTTAGGATTGAAATGATGGAAGAAGTTAGGGTTAGAATCTCATGGGATCAAGCTTATAGGGCTAAGAGAAAGGCATTGGAAATTATTGAGGGGGAGCCTGATTTGCAGTTCACTAAACTGTGGGACTATGTAGCTAAATTAAGGAGAACAAATCCAAGGTCCACAGTCATCTTGGGTATGGAAGATAGCTCAGGGGAAAATACTTTTTCCCACTTTTATTGTTGTTTTGGTGCTTTGAAAAGAGGGTTTATGGCTAGATGTAGGCATATCATAAGAGTAGTTGGTTGTCACTTAATTGGACCACACAAAGGTGTGCTTTTGACAGTTGTAAGGATTAACCCCAACAACAAACCTTATCATGTAGCACATGTTGTGGTTTCCAAGGAGTTAGGTGACATATGGATTTAGTTCTTACAACTTCTAAAGCAATATTTACACATAATGAGCCCTCATGAATTGGCATTCATGTTTGACAAATAAAAAGAGCTGATTCAAGCTTTTAAGGAAGTATTTCCAGCAACTAAACATAGGTTCTGTGTGAGGCACTTGTGGAAAAACTTCTGTAATGCTGGATTCAAAAGATTAGAGTTTAAGGATGCTCTATGGAAGCTGCCAATAGCACAACAGTAGGCCAGTTCAAGCAAGCAATGAAAGAAATGGCTAATCTTGATCAAGCTGCAATTGAATAGTTCAATGACAAGCCTCCATCACAATGGAGCAAGTCACATTTCACAACAATGTCAAAGTATGACATAACTCTTAACAATTTTTATGAGTCATTCAACAGTGCAATCCTTTATGCAAGAGAGGAACCAATTGTAACAATACTTGAATAGATTTGAGAATACCTCATGACAAGGTTGCAGAAAAATAGAGATAAAGCTGCTAACAAGTGGAGAGGTAACATTTGCCCTGCAGTAGTGGAAATAACTGAAGAACACATTAAGAAATTAGCAGATTACATACCAAGAAAGTCCAATGATACTCATTATCAGATCACTCATATATATGGGGGCCAGTACTATGTAGATTTGGAGCTATGGACTTGCTATTGCATGAGGTAAGAGCTCATAGGCATCCCATGTTTGCATGCATGTAGTGTAATTTGCAACAAGAGGGACGATCCTTTGCATTATGTAGATAAATGTTACACTGTTGAATGCTACAAAAGAGTACATGAACTTGCTATCGTGGGAATAAATGGGTAAGATCTTTGGGGTGAGACACTGTTTGTTCCTCTTCTGCTACCCAATTTTGGCAAGAAAAAAGAAAGGCCTACTAGGGCCAGAAGAAGAGACCTAGATGAGACTGTGAAAGGAAAAAAAAGAGGCAGGGGGAGATAAAAAGGAACGCATATAATAAAAGTTAAGAGGAGACAACTTACTATAAAGTGTAGTCATTGTAAATTTGAAGGGCACAACCTCAAAACCTATCCTCTAAGAGAAGGAACTAGCTCACAAACTGTTAAAGAGGTATAATGTCATGAAAGAGATGATTTGTGTTTAACTTTGACATAGATGTATATCAAAGTAACTACTTTTTCTATATCTTGTTCTTACAAGTAGGAGAAGGAAAAAAAGAGATGATAGAAAGGGCATCAATTCCTCCACTGAGGTGTATGTCATTATGTGACTTCTCAATAAATGGTGTTGAATGTTATAATAACGTGCATTTATAACTAATTTATGGCCTTTGCAAGAGCTAGTGAGGCAAAATGATGAAGTTACAGCTAACAAGTTAATGGAGGTTGATATTTCAATATACTTATGATGTATTGTTGTTTCTCCACATAAATTTTTCATTAATAGTTTTATGTATTTTACAAGCAGAGAGGAAGGCTGCTGAAGATATACACAGCTATGACCCGTTTGAGCTAGGTTCACTTTATGCATCTACTAGAAAAAAATTGGAGGTATGATATTTATCATTGAATGCTTGGGTTATTTGTTAGAGGTGTTTGGATTTTTATTTGTGATTATGTGAATTTAGGGTAGAAACAAGGCTACTCAATATAAGGGAAAGGCACAGAAACAAAGCCATAAGACAAGTGGTCAATTCTCACAACAACCTAACAAGGTGCCTGGACCAAGCATGTACCAACAACTTCACCTTTCTCAAAATGTTGGGAGTTAGCCTTCTCAAGTCACGTTAGGAAGGAAGAGATATGTCACTTTAAGGGATTTGAGCACTGTCATAGATAATATCAACACAAAGAAGAAGAAAAGTAGCAAGAAGAAAGTTAACTGAAGCTAATGTAAAGCTGGAATTCTTTTTGGTGAAATGAACTTGCATTTTTTTGAGTGAAATGAACTTGAAGACTTGTGTAGATAATAGCTAGTATTTTGTGTCAAAAGTTGTGAATTTTTTGTGAATGAAACAAAACAAGGAAGATGCATGTATGGTCACTGTCATTGATCTATCTAATCAAACTTAATCATCTTTTGCGAATTTATGCATGTTGTTGGATGTTGTTGGCTTCCAGATTGCATTTTTGTTGTTGGATGCTATTATTTTTCTAGATTTTATACATGTTGGTTGTTTGTTGGATGATGTTGGCTTCTAGATTTTAATGCCCTTTACTTAGTTTTTGTCACTTTACTTGTTTATATAGCTAAAACAAATATATACCATCAACTATCAAATGCATTATATTTCATTAAGGTAAATCCTCAACAAAACCATAAGCTATTGCATCACATCAGGGCAAAATCCACAATTACAGCAAAATATTCCTACATATCACTACCTACAACATAACACCATGCTTTCCGTCAACATAAAAACCACTGCCACTAACTTAAAATACTTCCTAATACATTAATTTTCTATTTCAATTCCACCTAAGCTATGAGAAAGCAGACCCAAGAGAGCACTACTACCATTTGCAGTAGTTTGTTCTTCCTCCTCAACTTACAAACCTCAGTTTCCATAGAGTTAATTCTGCGAAGCAAACCTGGTATTATATTCCTCGATCGACTACACATAGGTGGATCAGCCCATTGAAAAAAATTGCATCTGTTCATCTGTATAAAAAACGATTTCACGTAAATGAAGAGATGAAGATTTGGATGACATAGAGAGTTAACCTATGACCATTCTTTCTCCTCACTTGATTGGGACATAAATGGAACCTCCTTCCTGGGTTAATCTCTGTCCATGAAGTCCTTAGGCAAGCCCTCACACCACATAAGCAATCCACAGGCACTATTGACATTGGTGAAGAAGAAGATGTGCTCGTAGACATTTCAGATTTTTGTGGTCTTGGATTTTTACTTCGAATATTTTGGCACTATTTGGGTATAGAGAGAAGCTCCATCCTTTATGGATGATGAAGGAGGAGCCCTAGGAATTTTTCCTCCAATTTTAGTTGACATGGCCACCCAAATTGCGGATGTGGCTTTTTCTTTGCTGATGTTGCTTGTTTTTCCCCTATTTAGATTATGACATGGCAGTTGAATGCCACATAAGGAGCGAACGTGTGTAATTAATGCCAGGTGTCACAAAATGCCCAATTTTTTCATCATGTGAGAGCTACATGCATTTTTCCGGTGATGTTTTGAGCAATTTCAGGCATTTTGTCCTGAAATTGGGACAAAATATTCTCAATATGCCAATTTAGTCACCGGAGTGGACTAAATCGAAAAATCTAAATTATTAATGTCCTCTTTTCGCAGATATCCATAATTAGTGGACTAAAATTGCATTTTCCCCCATATATACATAATATACACATACGCACATATATGTTACCATATGTATATACATCAATATAAATATAGCACTCATATATAACATATATATATACACACTAAACCAACCCCCCATCCCGCCCCACCTCCAGCCATGGCTACCATGGATAAATTTGGGCAGATCCCCATGGCAATAGGATTGTCATGGGGCAGGGACTGGCATCCTCGGGTCCTACTTCTATTTTTGCAATGGGTATGTGTCCCCGTTCTTCCACGAGGAAACAGGTACCCACAAATATCTACAAATTTGATTGAATTTACAAAAAATTATTAAAAAAAAATATTAAAAACCATTAAATTTTTCAACATTTTAAATGACATCTAAAGTTAAAAAATTATTATACATAACATACCAAATTTAATTATATATTACAATAAAAATATTAAAAGATATAACATAAAAATAAATATTATAAAGTTTCACTTTTCTTCCAAAAAATTTTCTATTTAATGTGTTTCCTACAAAAATATATATAATATATTTTGATGTTACTTTTAAAAATATATATAAAGTTAAATTAATAATTTAATTATTTTAAATGAGTAGTGAACACCACAAGGATGGGAACTACAACCTCCATTCTTGTCCCATTTAGCAATCTAGGGTCAATATTGACTCCGTTTCCGTTCTTGTAGAGGAAAATTCCTCTCACCACGATAATGGGTAAATTTAACATTCCTGCATGGCAATTATAACCATAAATAACTTTGGATCTGGCCAGATCCAATGACCATAGCATTTTCAATCGCGATCGTCATGGCCACTCGACCACGTGTCCATTGCAACTTGAATCTATTTGTTACACAATAGAAAACGTAATATATATATATATATATATAATTTTAATAGCATCAACAAAGAACTTGTGACTCATTATTTTAAGAGCAATGGCACCTCTTAAATTCTATTTGACATTTTAGATCTTCTATTCCAATTAATATTTCAAGTTCTACTCCATTATATGGATATATAATACATGTATTATATATTTTTTTATAAAAATAATTAATTGAGAATCAAATGCACTTAGTATACATATATTATATTGGAATAGAAGATGAAATATGAAATAAAATAGAAGATCCAAAGTATCTATTTAAAGTAGTTTGTGTCAAAAGTAAAAGCATATAGTAATTAAGAAAAGAAAAATAAGAAACGTACAAAAAAAACCGTGATAATATTCGAAGCAACAAAATAAGTCATTGATTGTGCCATATCTCAATTCATGGAACGAGTGTTGACCTCATACAAGTAGAGCAAAGACTGAAAGTATCTGTTTTCAGTTGAGTCATCTAATCCTGTCTAATTGGGCACATCATGAAATCAAACTTTGATAATTTAACTACATTAACTTAGATAATTTACGTATTTTATAGGGAAAAAATAAAATTAATATGGATTTTTATTGACATGTTATTTTTCTTAAATAGTAACTTAATCAATTAACATATAAAAAACATTTTCAACGTGATCAAACTGAATGCTTTGAACTTCATAATTAAAAAAAAAATGTTAAAAAATTAGTCTTTATCAGTAATTAGAAAATAGATAGAGTGGTATGGGCATGAACCTTGGGAATGTAGTTTTGTGCAATAGGACACACCCTTTGGATATATTTTTAATTTTTGGTGGACTTAAAAATATTTTTAACCATTTAATATTTCTACGGTTTGTTTGTCTCCCACTAATGTGGGTTGGGCTTCTTGATATCCAAAAAGTGGGCTGGATTGTGAACATTAATGGGCTTGACCAACTCAGTAATCCGAACCCATTAACAAGTAATTGGGCTTTTCTTTTGGGAGGTTCAAAACAGGACATCAGATCCGAACACCCGATCCACCAACCATCAAGGACTTCGGGTTGAAAAGCCGGATCACCCATTTTCCTCTATTATCATTTTTTTTTTACGGTTACGATCTGTTTACTTAACAATCCCTTCATCCCAGCCGTCGTTGAGCTAGGGTTTTCCTGGTAGCAATCAATAAAACCCTCCTTTTCCAGCCCGCCCTGCTCCACTCTGTTGTAATCCATACATAACTAAGTGAGTGGCCTCCGGCGCCGAAGCTAGGGTTTCCCCTTCTCCCTACAGCTAACTGCCGTTCATTTCTCTCCACGAAGGTACTCTTTCGAACCAGATGGGTCTTCGTTTTCCCCATTTTTTACATCTGGGTTCACTTTATTTTCTATGAGAATCTTTGAAATATCAGTGAATTTAAGTTTACATGTGACCCAATTTTGGGAAAGTTGAACTAGGATTGCTCTGGCTTGTTCTATTAGTTTCATTTCTTTTGTTTACGAACCACTTGGTATTGATTTTGTGTTGTTTCTTGGTGCTTGATTGTGGAACATTTGTTAATGCATCTGTATGCCCCCGCATTCTTATGGTAAATGTTTTTGTGTTTGTTTATGTTGTGATCGTACTTAGATATATTATGATGATTGTTACTGTTATTTCTATGGGATAGGGATCTTTTAAAATAAATTTTGTGGAAATTTTGCTCAGATAGGATTGTATTGATGCCATATATGCTTTTGTATTGAAACATAAACAATTTCAAGAAGCTTAGATGCTAAATTTTGTTTGTTATATTACGTCATGAATGGTACCTAATAATATCTAGATAGAAACTTGATTGATTAGGTATAATGAGCTGAGTTTTGGCGGTTGCATATCTGCACTTTTCATAAGTAGGTTAAATAGCTAATGATTTTCACCAAATAAACCACCTTTACGAGCAAAAGTTTTGAACACAATTGCTTTCTACTGGGGGCAAACAGAAATCTTTTGTTGACTGTGGAATCCATCATTGGTTTCCTTTGTTGTTTTTTTTGAATAAAAAAGATTTAAGTCTTCTCTTCTTTTTTCCCATTTGAGTTATGTTCTCAATAATTACGAAGTTCTGTCTTTGAACCATATTATTTGATTTTTCTGAAGTTTTCAGCAAATTTATTGCTTGAAATTAATTTTGTGATTGCATATCTTTGTTTGCATAGTTGCAAGATGTATACTGCATTGCAAAAGATTCACAAGGATAAGGATGCTGAGCCCACTGAATTTGAGGAGAGTGTTGCTCAGGTAATTTTCTGACTAATGCTGTTGAACCTGTTGAACTGCAATAGTGAGAGTTTTTAATTTGTACTCAATCATGGATTATGTGTTTTTGATCTGTTTACAGGCTCTGTTTGATTTGGAAAATACAAACCAAGAGATTAAGAGCGACTTGAAAGACCTCTATATCAACTCTGCCTTGTAGGTGTTTAATTGGTTGCATGTTGGCTTTCCTCCATTGGACTGTGATTGTAATCAGTTTGTTAATTTTCTGCAGGCAAATTGATGTTTCTGGAAGCAAGAAGGCTGTTGTGATCCATGTACCCTACCGGTTGAGGAAAGCTTTTCGCAAGATTCACCCTAGACTGGTGAGAGAGCTTGAGAAGAAGTTCAGTGGAAAGGTAATACTATTAAATGCCTTCTTCTTCTTTGATTTATTCTTTTTAAATCATAAGCATGGTTACAAAAATAATGTTCGAGGAGAATAAGAATTACAATTTATATTTAATTTCCAGCTTTTTTCTACCTGTCTTTTGACCTTACTGTTATTTTGTACTTTTTTTTACTTAATTGTGGTGCTCAACTCAAATACACAAATGGAAATATTGAAGTTTAGTTGCTTGACATAGCAATTTATTCTGGACCTATAGGAAGTTGTTCTTGTAGCTACCAGGAGGATACTGCGCCCACCAAAGAAGGGCTCAGCTGTTCAAAGGCCTCGATCACGAACCCTAACCGCGGTGCATGATGCCATTCTTGAGGATATAGTTTATCCTGCCGAGATTGTTGGAAAACGTGTCAGATACAGACTCGATGGATCAAAGATTATGAAGGTGATTGCTTCTTGCCGCTCCTTTTTAGTTTTGCACTCCTTTTAGTGGTATGACTGTTTATGATGATATAATGTTGCCTCTACTACTGCAGGTATTCTTGGATCCCAAGGCAAAGAATGATACCGAGAATAAGCTGGAGACATTTGCAGGAGTCTACAGGAAGCTCTCTGGGAAGGATGTTGTCTTTGAATTTCCCATAACTGAGGCGTGAAAAACCTACTTGTTTGTTGTTTTACTCATGGCTTAGTCAATTAAAAGTACACATTTTCAGGATGGGCTATGTGAAGTTTTGACAAAGAGAAGTTGGATCTGTATTCGTTCTCCTATTTGCCATAAGTGTTCAAACTGGGATTTCTTAGTTTCAATGTCTTTTTTGGGTGGAGGTCCAATTATTTGCATTGTCTTTTTCTACATTGCTGAATTGTTACCAATGGATTATGGCTAGAGAAAAATCTCTAATTTTTTTTCCTATTCTGAATAGCCTTTCGAGCTTCTGCGATATCGCAGCAAGTATGTAAATAATATTCAACTCAATCATCGTGTTCGCTGGTTTTTTACTTTCTCTTTCTATTGTGATTCTGATCCTTGCAAGAGAAAGCAACTGCAGTCTTTGGATGAAATATATTATGGATCTGATACTGTCGTATGCAATGCATGCGCGAATGGCCTGGGATGTTTCATTAATTGTCCTGCACCTGCCGTTTTTCAGAACAATTGGTATATGCAAAACGCATTTAAATGCGAGCACGAACAAGCGACGAACAGCCTTTGTTTGTTTATATTTTCTCAAAAGATTTTCTATCATTCAAAATATTATCAAACATGATGGTATGTTTTTCAATTTTACCTCCCAAAATATTCAATTTAATATCCAATACAACCTCTTTGGACACACACAAAAATACCCTACATCTAAGAACCCTAACCTTTTTCTTTTCTCACTCTATTTTTTACATCACTCATTTATTTTTTACTCTCTCACTTTATTTTACTTATTCATATATATAAAATATGTATATATAAGAAAATATTAAAACTCACTACTTAAAACCTTTTGCTTCACTCATTTATTTGTCACTCATATTTTACCTATTCATATATATATATATATATGAAAATGTTAAAATTCACTAAGTAAAAAAAAATAAAATTTACTCTAAAAATTTAATAAATTTATATTTTTATTTATAAATTGTATAAAATTATATTTCTATTTAGCAATTAAACTTTGAAAAATTATAAAAATTAAAATTAATCAAAATTTATATTCTTTTTTAATTTTGTTGAAGAATAGAAAAATATAATATTCCGTTTAAAAAAGTAATGTCCACTATGTATTCCCATAGCACTTAACTAAACTTGAATACATCACTAAAAATTTTTGCTCATCATTCTTTCGATATATTATTTTTTTAATAAATTAATTATGTTTCTGGATAAATTATATAGTTTAATCATTTTTTGATAAATTATAAAAATTATACATATTTTATTCTATAATTTAGTAAACTTAACAAATTATTAATAATTTAATTATATTAATTGACAAAAAATAATAAATAAATATTTAGCAATTTTTAAATGATATTAAAATATTTTAGTTAATAAGAAGTTTTATAATAAATACAATGTAAACTTTTAGAATAACAATAATCATTTTATTTTTCCATAAAATAATTCAAGAATTTAAAGATAAAATAATTTAATATTTTATATAAATTAATAAATTTTCCAATATATTCATAAAAATTATTCATTTTGCTGATACATTATTTTAATTATTTTTTTATTTAAATAAATATTTAGTTTAAGTAAATTAATTATTAATTTTTATTACAATATGATTATTTAATTTTTATATTAATAAATATAAAAATTTAAAATATTACATGACCCAAATTCATTAATTTAAAAAATATTTAAATTAAATTATTTACAAATCATATCCGTACAATCATATCAATATATATAGCAATCAATCATCAACATATATATATATATATATTATATAAAAAAAATTATAAATTCAACAAAAAAGTAACTAATATGACATCTATTATAAATAATATCTCCTACAAAATATTTCCAAACAAACCATTTTTCTTACAAATCATTTTTCCCATTTTCCCAAAACATAAATAAATACTTAAATATTCTCCAATCTTAACCCTCAAAACACCTTCGCCCAAAATATTATCCATAAGATGCCCGAAACATAACCAAAAAAAGCCTTAATCATTATTACCGATGGAAAACCGGGCATATAATGAAAGCAAAATTGATTACATTCTTGCGGCTACCCCACGAGACGCGTCTAGTGCCGCAGCTGTATATATATACTTCAGTATTTTAACATTTCTGTATGTGATCTGTGTACAAATGTTGGTACATATACATGTAGATGATGCTAATAATAATACAAAACCCGGTAACATATAAATACGAAAAAATTCCCATTTACTATTTGAGCTGCTTGTTTGACGTGGGATTACTCCAAAAACCTGCTGTTAACTCCTGCTCTATACAAGTTCAAACCTGAAGTAGTTTCCACAGTTATCTCAGTGTTTGCAGGTGTGAACAGAACATCACCGTCAGAAACCAACTCTTTAGAAAATGCCAGCTGCATTGCTCCCTTTCCCTCCACAACCACAAATACAGAAGGTCCAGCAACTGCAGGAAAGACAGTTGATGTTCCTCTTGGAAGAATACATTTATCCACCTCAAATTCATCAAAAGGAGGGAGGTATTTTACAGTATAAGGACTTGATGGAACTCCATGAAGGATTTCCGGAAAACCCTGCAGCAAAAATTTAGCTAATGAACAAAAAAAAGGGTATGGTCTACCACTACAAGTCTTGACTGTAGATGCTCATACAAATTCAGCACAGCTTCAGACGCACATGATTAAAGGGGCGCCTGGCAGCATATATTAAATCAATAAGAGGCCCCCGGTCCAGATTTCAACAGGGATAGTGGACTAATTTCTAGTATGTACACTGTTACCGGTTTGAACATAATCAAGCTGCTGCCTCTACCAGATTCTGTACACGCTAAATTGATTCTCAAAACATCAGATGAATACTACCTCAATATCATCAAGCAAGTTCAAAATAAAGGGAAAGAGGCAATAAAAGCATCAATCAAGCAAAAAAAGACAAGATCAACATTTATCATTTCATCACCTGTTTGTACGTAAGCATAGAACAGAGAGTTTGCACATCCAGCTTCTTCAGAGTAAGGCCTGCTCGTACAACATTGTCTGATGTTGCCATGCACTCGACACAGTCTCCATGTATATATGCGTGAGGTTCATTTGCCCCCAAGTACAGGGCTTCACCAGGATTAAGTTTCACATAATTTAAGAAAAAGGCTGCTACGACACCAACATCCCCAGGATATTGCTTTTCAAGCCGCAAAACCAGCTCTTCCTTGTCTGTCAGCTCACTCACCTATCAGAAACTGAAATCTGTTGGTAATATGCAATCTTAAGCATAAAAAATATCATTATGACATGTATATATGGCCATATTGCCTATGAAATGTAAATTGATATTAACATAGATGAATTTGAAAAAATCACAGAAATCATTAAATCGTGATAGAGGGACACAACATGAACAAGCGCAACTTGTAACTGAATTGCCTGAACATCGTGAATTTCAACAAAGGTGAGGATATAGGGGCCAATCGTTCAACAATGTGATTTACTAAAGAGAATAATGGCGAATGAGAAGTAATTTTCCTCATATAAGATGCAAAACAAAGCACTAGCAACATGCTGACTTTGTGCAACTAAAGAAGTGAAAGAAAAGGCCAGAACAAGAAGAGCTGAAATCGTCATACAGGAACACAAGGCATTTCAAGCAGAATATTACACAAGTAGAAACAAATGGAAGATAATTCTTATGTACCTCATTTTTTATGTTCAGTCGACTTATCAACTTGAGGACTACTTCAGATATTACGGCCTTGCTAGCTGACATGAGTTTGGTAAATAGGGATTGCAAAACCTCTTTCACTTTCTTCTCACCATCCTCTTTTCTTATGCGTAATACTTGATCTGAGGATGCAGTTCCGACCACTTCAATGGTCTCAGGTACATTTTGTAACACACTCTTAAACTCCTAAAAACAAGAGAAGAAACCTGAGCAAATACATTAAAATTTTCAAAATATTGGGAAGTACAAGTCCATGCTAAAAATTTACCTTCTTTCAATCAATCTAAGTGAAAAATGAACTTTTTCAATAGTAGCATTCAATTTCTTTCCTCTGAGATGTTCTTCAAAAATTCTACAACTGTTATTAGCATTATGTTTCATATAGAGATGAGTCCTTTTCATAAGAGGTAAGATGCAAACGGACGGCCACACTTTAGGCCACTAAATATCCGCTCCAATGATTTCTAAGCCCAATATGGAACTCTCTGTAGACTCTTCTATTGATGGTAGGCTGTCTTAATTGTAATGACAGGGATAATTTAATATTGAACAATTGTTAGGTGCTGAATATTTTCTCAAACCTATCTACAGTTGTGTATTACTATAACACTTAATGATTTTCCACCTCCTAGGTTGAACTAAAGACAGAAATCAGTAATTTCTTCTCTAACCATAATGATTCACGACTCTTGAAAAACTGTTATCACTAATTCTCAGTTCCTATTTGCTGCATCATTGAACACCAGGAAACATTGCCATGCATGAGAAGGACTGGAATGATATAAAGACGGGCGCTTAAAACAAGTTATTTTAACTGGCATCATTACAAACTAAGGAAATTGGTTGATCTCTCTCCGAATGGAATCTGGAATACACAATTCTTCTTCTTCTTCTCTCTTTTTTGTTTTTTTTTGGGAGAGTCCAAGTAACCAAACCACATTACATAAATACCAAGAAAAAATCAGAGTTATTGGTGCCTTATATTCATCCAGATAAAGTATTCATTTTACTCCTAGTTCCAGAAAGCATTGAATGAATCATAATTATAGACAACTAATACAGCAGGAGACCTCATGGTCCCAGGCAAGACCTCCATAGAAAGCCTTCTTATATAGAATCAAAGAAAGTAACACAAACAGATCAAAATTGTTCAAAAAAAGACACTGGAAACCTCTTAAAGCTGTTATACGAACAGGTATAAGCGATAACCTGGGCTAGAAAGATTCCACCACTGTGCAACCTCAAGAAAGAGCACATTAATGGCTAGCTATGAGAGTTCTTAACATAACAATAAGGGCCTCAACAAGCTTCCATACACATGACAAGAACGTGCACAAATAAAATCACCATGGAGCAAGAATTTCATTTCTATTCATCCAACTGACGTAAATCTAATTCTGCAACTAACAGAGTTTGACAAAGTTTACCAGTCTATCTACAACCTTATCATTTAATCAAGGAGAACTCTTCAAACATCTAACCGCTAAACACCAAAAAATTTTTAAAGCTAATAGATTTTCCAATTCCAAATGAAAGATCCGAAACCAATAACGTAAATGCAGTAAAGTAATTACACTACCTCAAGACCAACAAACCCACATAGAGCCTCGAACTTAGTGAGTGCCAAAGCCATCTCAGGCTTGTGATTATCATCCTTGTACACTCCTGGCTGTTGCTTATGTAGGATTGCAGCCAAATTCTTATCTGGATGAGCCTGTATTGACAATGCCTTTGCCACTGAAAGTACCTAAAGCCAGAGACAAGGAATTTCAATTTTCATCACGTAGACAAATATTTCTATGTAGACTAATTCTATTTTCCTATACAGAAGCTACAGACAAAAGCAGTCTGCTTATTTTTGAAAAAGAACTGATAGTGAATACAGCTTCCTTTTAATAGATACGGATCTTGATTTCCTAAAAAACTATTAACAACCGAGTCGCAAAATCCTTGGGTGATGAATAATCACTTGAAAATTATTGAACAGCATATGACACAATTTTAAACAACCCCACCCAATCCCAAGGAAAACCAGAATAAAAGTATTTTGGCCACCATATCATCTCAATTATCGTCCATTAAATTCTTACAGGAATACAAAACAACACCCAAACTCTCAGAGTTACCTTGAAGAGAAAAGGGAGATTGGGACCCCACTTCTGCAACACCTTATCCCCAAGCACTCTAGGGTTTTGCGCAATCCAGTCCTTCAAACTCACTAAATGAGAGTAATTACGCTTACGGCCATCCTCCCTTTTCAAACCACCATTGAGCAATCCACCATTGGCTTCCACCGGTACAACGGCGTATGAGGGCCCTGACTCGTGAGTCCCCATCCAGAACTCGGCGTAGGGCTCATCACCATTGATCTCATCCCCACTGTTGTTAGCATACATGCGCGCCACACTCGATCCTTTCCCAACCTTGCCCCACTCATACCTCTTGACTGAGCATTTGAGTTTAACAATTCTTGGAATGTCGGCACCCATGGGAATGCAATGCCGAGGTTTAGTCAGAGAAAGGAATAGGAATTTGACGAAACCGTAGTAACAACACCAGTAGAAGAGGAAAAGAGAGGAAGGCTATTACGCCCATTGGAAGTGGGGTTTGGCTTTTTGAAGGCAAAGATCGAGAGGGAAAGAATTCCGTTCTCTCTCTCTCTCTCTCCCTCGCTTTCTCTTTTTTTGATATGTATTTACACTTTACTCGACGCCATTGATCGGATCGTCGATGGAAACGAATCGCCAAAATTTTGTTCGCTACGGCGTTATGATTCGGGCAGCATGAGTCGGTGGATGTCTTGAAATGGCAGTTGGAGTGATAGCGGGGTTTTGACAGTTTTTGGGTCCACATCTGGACGCAATTTGAGGCTCTTTGGGCCCAATGCTGCTGGATCAACCTCAAATTTTATTTATTTATTTTAAAAGAATATACTATTCTATATAACACTTTTTATGCACACATATATCAAAAACTCATTAAAATTTGAAAGCATCACCTCATACTTTGTTGTATGATATTTATTCCAATGAGCTAAAAACAGTCAACATATTCTATATAATACATCGGGATCGAGCGGTCGATCTAGTAACTTTGTTTTTGTGTTGAAGGTCAAATTCGTACCCTAATGGATAGGAATTAAAAAAAAAAAAAAACTTCAAGAATAATGCACTATTTTGAAAATGTTTATTGTGACTATTTAAAGTTAGAGGAAAATATATCAAAATTATTTCTAAGTATTAATTATCATACAAATTAATAAAAATTAACAATATTAATAGTTGCTGAAAATATTAATTATTATTAAGTAACTATCTCTAGGTTGTATTAGAATTGTAAAATTAAATTATTTAATGATACTTAAAAAAAATAAATACAAGCATGATATATACAAAAAGAATATTAAAATAGGTCATTTTTCACTCCCCAAATAATTCTTTTACATCTATATTTGTTTGCTAGAAACTTTCAATAAAAATTCATCATATACTCTTGCCTACTGAATGTCATATATTTTCATCCTATATTTAACCAACCATGATTTAAGCATAAAATTTTATAACATTAGTTTGTTTTCCAGAAATAGAAATGAAAATTGTTACGTAATGCTATCTAAATTAGGATGTTATCTAAAATTTTATTGAGAGGGTATTTAGTACAGCGCATATCCGGAATAGAGGTATTTTATCCTAGCAAAAATTAATTTTAAAATATTAAGTTGTTAATGCACGAGAACTTCATTTTGTTACTT
>JACGDI010005629.1:5283-26823 GCA_014898725.1 Jacaranda copaia | reverse complement strand
AAATAGGTGAGCCCTTTGCTTGGAAACCAAGTTTGGGTGAAAATAATTTGTGTCTGACAGAGTCATGTTACCACCTCATCACCCATGCCGTGGGCGTAGGCGTGGGTGTGGAGGATAAGCAAATGCCATTCATACTTACCATACCAAGTATCGCATTGTCTTCATACTTACCATGCCAAGTATCATATTTTCTTCTTCTACTTCTTCTTCTTCTTCTTCTTTATATATATATATATATATATATATATATATATATATATATATATTTATTTATTTATTTTTCGATGTGATACGAGATTTATTTATGAGTTAAAAAATATTTCATCTAATTCAATTTGATCGACCTATTTTTTTTTTATTTTTTTTACAAAAAATTTCAAATAAAAATTATAATTCAATTTATAAAATAATTTTTTTTTAAAAATTATCATAGTTGTTACAAATTGCATGGGTTTGTGGATTCTTGATTCAACGGGCATTCATGTTTTAATAAGATCCTATCTACATTTAGAAGGCATAGCAATTCATATTGAATTAAAACTCTTTCTTATGAAGTGACATAAATAAATAATACTCATTCATATTTAGAACTTAGGAGGATAACATTCCATTATGTGTGATGTTGCAGAAAGCTGCGTGTAGAGGAGATGAGGATTGTATATAGTTTTGGGCTTAAGATCTGCAACTACAACACACGTTAAACTAGCCAGATGCCCCCGGCTAAGGCATTCTGACGCTCAAGTTAGTTCTGGTCGAGATGGGAAAATCGAGCAGAATGTAGAGAATGTAAAGTGTATAGTATAAGTGTATAGTATAAGTGCCATTACCTTGAGCGTGGTTAAGCCTAGAGTATTTATAACTTTCTGTTGGCGTGATTTTACCCAAGCATCCCTATCAGGTGTACTAGCTTTTTGCCATGCCAGGGGGTTGGGAGTCATTTCATGTCTAGATCACGGTACTGTGTCAGGTGGTTAAATCTCCTGCTTTCCTAGATAAACCGTTCCAGCAGGGGTACGTTTCTGTCAAAATTGTTGGCAGATTGTTAGAGTTGTTGGCAGCGGTTACACCGACTGCCACGTGTCATTAGTGCAAAGTGGCTCGACCTGTCAGATTAATATACTCAGCGAGGATTCGAGTGAATGTCGGAAGTCAATTCATGTCGACCAAACTCGAATGCTCGAACTTTTGGAGTGGTCCTGAGGTTGATACGGGTCAACCGTAGACCTTACCAAGTGAGGTCAATACCGATCGACCAAGCAAATTTACCGTTGGGCCTCGTGGGCTGTCTCGTTTGATGTTAGGCCTATTGAGTTCTCCCATATCATAAGTCCCCCCAACTCCCAGTCCTGATCGAGCCTGTCGACGAGAAGGGACAGGAAGTTTTTCATTCAACCATAGCGGGCACTATGCTCGATCAGGATTTCTAAATTCTCGACCTGGGTTTTTAAACTTTCGACTTGAGTTTTTAAACTATCGATCAGGATTTGAGGTAATTTTTTTCCATTTAATGCGGCTATCAATGCGTAGGATACGAAGCGTACTGGGGCAGGTTGTCATCATGGCAGTTACATGGATTCTAGTGCACAACTACCTATAAATAGGGGGATAAGTGATTTCACTCACACTTTTGCTTATTTGAATATCTGATAGCATCGCCATTTTTGAAGTCCTTCAAGCTTCGTGCTTTGCATTTGAGAAACTTGCACTGTACGTGTCTTCATTATCCTTGTGTTTTTCTGTCTTTACATTGTAGAGCCATGTCTGCAAGTTTGGATTCTGATAGCACTAGGTTTGGAAATTTGGCCCATGAGGGGGATACTGAGGTTGAGAGCATGTCTCGGTCTAACTCCTCTTCGAGCGAAAATACTAGTTCAAGTAGTAGTAACAGCTCCAACGAAGTTAGGGTAGTGTCGGAGGGGGAGGCTGGTCTTGTTGATATGCCTGCTTCCCCAGGTCGATTATTTACCCCAGACCATTACACAAAAATAATCTCAAAAATAACCATTGCAGATTTAGTGCGGATTAGGATAGCGTATCATATCCCCAACGAGTGTGAAATGATAGCGCCGGGGACCCAAGGTAGAATGCATCGACCTCTTTGGGAATTTATAACTGTATTTGAGGAGGGGTTGAAGTGTGGTCTAAGGTTCCCGCTCGCCTAGTCCATAGTCGACATCCTCATAGGGTTAGGGGTTGCATCACCCAACTCCTTCCCAACTATTTTGCAACCTTGTACAGTTTTGTTGTGTTGATGCACCTCTTCGACCAGCCTGCTACTTTTGTGAATTTTTCAAACTTATTTCACCTTCCTATGTCTCAGAAGTCGGGCAATAGCAAGGAGTCGGGTTTCTATTACCTCACTGCTCAACCCCGATGAAATTTTTTGATATCCCTCGCGTTTTCTTAGGCCAAGAGTGAAAAAAATACTATTTCTATATTCGAGGGCTGGGGGTGCTCTCTTTTTTGGGGGGTTAGTGGAGGGAGCCTATAGAGATGCTTGGTAACTAAACACCCAGTTGACCTAACACCTTTATTCGGAATTTGGTCGAGTTTTGGCAAATGGTGGCCTCCGTACTGATCGAGAAGAGGTGTTTGGTGCTGGTTGGTCTGTCATCGGCCCTGCTCAACCTGTCTAAGGACGATCGACTAGGTAAAATTTTTTGTTGATTATTTTCATGGTATGCTATCTATCTGCTCGCATCTAATATTAGTTTTCAAACGGTTGCCTGTGCAGATCGAGACGACATTATAATCTGCAGTAGAAATAAATCACAAGTCTGGGCTTTAAGGGCTGAGGCTCGTCGATAGGCTGCCGCCGCTGCTCGACGTGGAAAAGATGCTACTGAGCAGGCGGGCTCAGCGAGGTCGACATCTGAACAGTTTCCACCACAAATCGAGATAGTTCTTGAGAGCCAATTCGCTCATCGGGAGGGATCCGAGCTGAGCAGCCCCATGGGTCAAGGCAAGAGGCAACTGGTTGAATAAGGAGGGTCGGCTCTGAAGAAAGCTGCTGGGGGGAAGAGGAAACAGAAGGTTGTGACAAGCTGGGACTTGTTTGGGAAAACTGGTGAAGGCCCGATGTTTTGTCTCCCTCGACTATCTCCCCAGAGATTTACGACGGATCGAGATTAGGATATAATCAACTCGACCTCAATCCTCGATGGGGGGTCAACTACCCCTGACACCCTTAAATGGATAACCTCGGGGCTCTTCTTGAACGACCAGCGCAAGTTCATGAATCTGAGCCAGCTTAGGACAATGAAGGCAATGTTCTATTACTGCAATATGGTAAGTGCGAGATCGATAAGTTTTGACCATATCTTTTCTGTTATGTTCCTGTTGAATTGAGAATGACACTGCTGTGTTTTAGATAGAGCAGCTGGGCTATAATATGTTCAGGTGGTCGGAAATGGTGCTCGCTGCCAAGGAGGAGCTAGAGGTTGGGGGAGAATTGAAAACTCTAAAGGTGCAACTCGAATCTTCCCAGCTCCAGGTCGAGTAGCTGAATAAGATAGTGGCCAACCTTGAAATGCAGCTCAACGCTAAGGATCAACAGTTGGTTCAGGCTATCGAGGACTGGAGTAGAATAGATAATATCATTAAGAAAGCCCATCTCGACCTGCAGGTTAGCTTCAGCTCTAGATGGGCCAAAGGTCACACGAAGGCAACCAGCCAAGCTAAAGAGGCTTTTCTCTAGCATTTGCCTGCGATGCGGCGTGAGGCTATTGAGCAATTTGTAGTTAGCATTGCTTTTCAGGATGCCAACGCGATTGCAGCCCTGAATGATGCCCGCAAGGCATATCAGCGGACCATTAATCAACTGGAGCATATGGGCTACTGCTTCTGTGCCCAGGACAGGGAGCGAATGAGCCTCATGCTCAATGACAAGCTGGAACCATTCCTTGATTTGGAGGAAGGTGGCACTGAGTGGGCTGTCGAGGGAGGACCTTCTGCTACTGCACCCAACACGCCATTATCAGCGGAGGAAAAAAAGAAGACTGAGATCAATGCCCGACTAGAGCAGATATGCTTGGAGTTTGCGTTCGCAGAGGATCTTGTTGCCCAACTAAGAGATGAACAAGTTGACTTGGCGTAGTACGTGTTGCGGTTGACTAATTTTATGGGCGATCTTTTGGGACCGTCAGAACCTCCTCAGGCAGTGTCTCCGCTCACCTGTACAGCGCCTAAACCAGAAGCATAATGGGCTAAAGGTTGACAAGAGGAGCCCGGCCAACCCTGAACTCGAAGCGGACCAGCCTCCCCCCCTCTTTTTTTTTACGGATGTATGTATGTACTTCGCCCAAGTATCATCAATAAAGAACATATCTTTCCTTTCATTCTCGTTCTGCATATTGTTTAATTTTTGCTGTGGTAATGTGAAAATGTTTGGTTGCCTATTGTGTTGCATTGGTTTTACACTACTGCGTCGTCGATTACTTCATATTGATCTGCTCAACACTTATGGGGTCGATAAAAAGCGAATGATCCAATAAACACAACGAGGGGTCACGTAATCATTGACTACGAGGTCGACAATGAACCTGGGCTACTAGGAGCCATTTAGGTGGCAGTAAGGGACTGCTTGATCGTCGACTGTGGGGTCGACTAAGAACTTGGATAGCTAGAAGCCATTTAGGTGGCAGTAAAGGGCTGCTTGGTCGTCGACTACGGGGTCAACTAAAAATTTGGACGGTTGGGAGCCATTTAAGTGGCAGCAAGGGGCTGCTTTGTCGTCAACTACGGGGTCGACCAGAATTATCAAAGACAAAAATTAAGTAAATAAAATTGCAATTTTATTTCAGCCAATAGGCCACAAGGGTAAATGCTATACAAATTTAAATAAAAAACTTCCTAAGATTGATGGCGTTCCACGGGTAGGGGAGTTTTTCTCTTTGCATGTTGGCTAGTCTGTAAGCATTATGTTTTGTTACTTTGATAACGGAATATGGCCCTTTCCATTTTGGTTCGAGCTTGCCCACGTTCTAGGATACCTCTATCGTTTTTAGAACAAGATCTCCAACATTGAAACAACGCTCTCTGATCCTTTTATTATAGGTCTGGCTCATCTTTGATCTGTAGCGTTGCATAGTATTATAGGCCTTTTGCCGATGCTCGTAGATAGTTTTGAGATCCAACTTCCTTTCCGATGTATTTCGTAGTTGCTTGTAGTAGATGACACGAGCAGTATGTTGGATCAATTTTGAAGGTACAACTGCTTCCGACCCATATACTAGACTATAAGGTGTGTGATCGGTGGCTGTTCGGAGAGTTGTCTTGTAAGCTCATAGTGCGTTGGGCAGGTCGTCTGCCCAGTTTGACCCTGTGTCCTGAATTCTAACCTTTAATTGTTCGAGAACAGTTCGATTGGTCACTTCAGTTTGCCCATTTGACTGAGGATTGTCTACTGATGTGAAATGTTGTGCGATCCCCAAGGCCTCGCACCAACCTCGTGTACTTTTACTTTGAAATTGAGTGCTGTTATCTGAAATAAGTATCTTGGGTAGCCTAAAATGGTAAATGATATTATTCCATATAAAACTTTTTATGGCCGCATCGGTTATTTTAGAAATAACTTCGGCTTCAACCCACTTGATGAAATATTCGACCGCTAGGATTATAAACTTTCGCTGCCCTATTGACCTTGGCAGGGAACCCACAATATCGATTTCCCACTGATCGAATGGCCATGAAATCTCAACGTTAACCATCGGTGCGGCTAGCTGGTGCAGTAGGTTGGAATGGACCTAGCAAGACGCACACTTGCGTGCAAAATCCACTAAATCTTTCAACAATGATGGCCAGAAGTATCCATACCTGATTATTTTATGGGCAAGAGACCTTCCTTCGGAATGGTTGCCACACATGCCCATATGAACATTCTGCAACACTTCCAATGCCTGATCCCGATCCAAACATCTCAAGGGTGGGCCGGTGAAGGATCTCTTGTACAATTGACCATGATCGTCGATGGCAAATTTGGAAGCCTGACCTCGTAGGCACTTAGCCTCATTTTTGTTGTCGGGAACAATACCTTGGCTTAGATATAATTTTAATGGAGTCTGCTAAGAAACAGGCGCCTTGTCCATGGCTGTTATAAGATTTTCATCTGTCAGTGTGATCGACGGCTTGTCCGAGACCAGAAATGTGATCTTCTTATTTCTCATTCCTCTGATTGAGCTGGCAAACTTGAAAAGGGCATATGCTCGTTCATTTTCAGATCGAGGAACCTGGTTAATAGTAAATCTTTTGAAAGATTGCTGCAAAGCACTCATTCATTTATTGAATAACATATTAAATTAATTAAATATACTTATTAATTAAATAATATATTAGTTATGTTTAATATTTAATATATTAATGAAATATTACAGTTATTCATTTAATAAATAACTTAACATATTTTAATTTGATATAATAAATAAATAAATTAATTCTCTTCAAAAAAATATTCTTCATTAAATATTAATCTTCGCATTTATTTAAAATTATAATAAAAAATTTGATTATAGAATGATATTTATTTAATAATTTATTAAGTTTAACAAATTAATATTGATATGCTTAAAGTAATTGCTGAGAGAATTAATTAAATTTATGTAAAATTACTTGATTATTACTATGTATGTATTTACTAAATAAGGTATTAATTAAATAATAAGTTAAAGTATTTATAACTCGTTAAATTAAATAATTTAAATAACTTGTTATTTATATATTAATTATGTTTCATAGTTTACGTATAATTAAATATTACGTTTATTTATTTAATAAATAATTTAAGATGATGTAATTTTATATAATACAATATTAATTTTTTTTAATTTGATGAATCACTATTAAGTCTTATAGATATAAATTATTAAAATATTATTTTATTTAAATAAATAACTAAGTTTTTATTTATATATAAATTGTAAGTAATAAATAGTTAAATAATTATATGTTAATTAATAAATAGCAATTAGTTTATAATTAATGTGCAGTAATTAAATTTTTTATAAGTCGATATTAATACTTATAATATAAGCTGGTTTTTTTTTATAATTAAAATATAATTATGATTTCATGAGTAATTAATATTTATTAATATATATTTTATTCCAAATAATACATCATTTACTAATATTAAATTTATAAAAAATATAAATTTCAAAATAAATAATCAATTAAATTAATTAAACTCATATTTTAATAATTACAAATATATATGTATATACACACATCATCCAACTATAAATATACATACATATAATACATAAAAAAATTATTTTCATTCTACAAACTCAACAAAAAAGCAATTGATTTGACATTTATAATAAAATTTGTCTCTCCCCAAAATATAAAGAAACAAATAATTCATTCTCAAATTACTTTTTATATTTTCCCAAAACCAAAAAAAATATCGATACATTCTTTAAATTTTCTTCCAAAAACCCATTTCTCCATAAATTTTTCTATAAAAGACTCAAAACGTAAAAGAACATAGCGCTAACTTCTAAGGTGCGAGTATTACGTCGTGGAAATGGGTTGTACAGTAATCGCCGTTGGTCCAAGGTTGGCATCAAATGGTTTTAAGAAAATGGAGGAGCACATGCATCTGAGTTGTACGTTCAAAGGTTAACGTCGATGAATTCAAGTCATTTTCTCCCACAATAAAATAACAATTAGCCGCCAATCAGAGGCAATTTGAAAAGCGTGTTTCCGAGGCATCGAACGGCCGATGCTAAAAAAGTGACACCCCACCACGGGGATATTGAGCAGAGAAATGGTTCAATATGGCCTTAGACAAATATTTATATGAATCCCAGATTTGATGAATAATTAATACCATGGTTTTCTATACTATATATCTTTGATGTTTCTACTCAAAATTCTTTTATATATATATATATATAATATTTTTTTTTATTTACACATTCACACACACTAAAAATTTATAAAAATTCGATAATGTGATGACAATATTACTGAACTAATTAATAACTACACACATACAATATTAAATTGAATGGCTAAAATTTAAGTATTACACAAAATATAGAAGATATTTCTAATTCTTCTATAAGAATATTTAGAATTTTTACCACCTAATTATTAATTTTCTTTTAATCGCCAAAAGAAATGTGAATAATTTGCTAACGTCCTCCCGATCAATTCGAAATTCCATTGTTTTGTCTCTCGGTCAATTTTTCAAATTTAGTAATTTTTTAGCAAATGTTTGATTATGTTCTGCAGATGATAATGGTATATGTTTTGGGAGTGAGTTGGGGAATGTAAAAGTGGCATTGGGGGAATACAATGGATGTTTATTTATTTTTTAAGGAATAGTTAGAAATTTATTTTGTAGAATATTGATGTATATATATTTGTTTTAGGTTGAGATATTTTTCACTATTGCTATCAAATCGATGCTTTTTTATTAGATTTTTGGGATGAAAATGGAATTGAGTAATTTTTTATCATGAGAATAAAATAAAATATGTGTATATATATATATATATATGAATATATATGGAGAAAATGGGAAACTTTTGAGGATAATGACGGATAGAGGAAGGTATTTTGAAAAAATCTATTTTGATATTTTGAAAAGAAAATAGATGTACGTTTGATTATATTTTAGTTAGAACATAACCAACCACTCTCTAGTATTTTTAAGTTTCTATCTAATTGTCTTTTGAGCCACTATTTTTGTTTATTTTATACACAATGATTGATGAGACTGAAAGCTATTTTTACTGGATTGAGTTAGTATTTGGGTTAATTTGACTTGGCTGATCGGATGGTCCAACTAAGAAATATCTTTAAGCTGAAATTTACAGTTACGAGCAAACGTCAAACTAGCTGAGGTACTTCGACGCTCAAATTAATATTGGTTGAGTAGATAAATCAAGCAGTAGAGTAAAAGCGTATAGCAAAGAATAACGTATCTTGAGAGTGGCTAACAACGGAATATTTATAGCCTTCTCCAAGTCAATAATATATCTAAAATGCCCCTATCAAGTGTAGAGGGCTGTTATCTTTGTATGAAGGCTATAAGTCATCTCTCATACCGTCTTATTCTAGGTAACACCATCTTCTATTTTTCGGGATAAAATAGTATTCTAGTGGTGCACCTCCTAACAGGAGCAAAGGTAGAGGTGGTACTGGGGCAGAATGCACTATTAATGCGGAGGCATGCCGCTTTTCAAGATATTAAATGCAACAATGATTTGATTCGGTGCCGAGACAACCCCTCTGGTCGACAATGGATTGACTAGAGAAATGGTTGAAGGGAGTGAGCGGCCTCAGGGGTGTAGTGCTCGATTCATCCCATCGGATATGATTGAGAACTCTCCACTTAAACTGGGGGCTATGGTTGAGTAGCTCGGCTTAGCTTGTTGTATAGGTGGTAAGGTGTTGGTCAACGACCTAGCTAGGCCTCTAAGGCGAGGTAGGTCTAGAAGTGTATTCTGGGGTTAATAGTTGTTGGGCTGGGCTTATTGAGCCATCCCATATCATGAGTTCCCTCCACTCGCAGTCCTAATTGAGCTTTTCGACGAAAAGGAGTAGGAAATAGCTATGTAGCTTATTGGCAATTTTAGACGATTAACCAAGGTTTTGATGTAGTTAATGCATTTGTTACATTGAACCATATGAAGCGCCAGATGACAAGTGTGTAATTATTACCACTGGTTAAGTTCCCACGTTCGAGTGCCTATAAATAGGCGCGGTGAAAATGCTTATTTTATACTTTTATTGCGCTTAGTCTAGTTGAGCTTCCAAGTCAAAGAGTTCTCTACCTTTCATTATGTGCTTAGAGTTTCGACAAGATCCTGTAAGTTTTATTTTCCAGCTTCAATTTTTTCTCAGTTGCTGGTTAAACATGTCAAATACTTTCGATAGGGAAACCACTAGGTCCCAAGGGGCACCGTTCCATATGGAGGGTGACAATGACAGTACGTTTAATAGCTCGACTTCCAACAGCTCGAGCGATGAGCAGGCTAGTTTTGGGGGCGATGTTAGCTTAAATAAGGTGCTAGTATCTCGTGGTCGACCTTTCACACCAGACCATTATAGCAAAATTATTTTGAAGATTGCCCCTGTCAATCTAGTATGCGTTAATGAGTTTTGCCATGTCCTTGTCGAGTATGAGCTCTTAGTTTTTGGTTTACGAGATAATATGCATTAACTTTCGAAGAGGTGTATTACCATTTTTGAGGAAGGGTTTAGATACAGGTTTAGGTTGCCCATTGCGACAATCGTGATCGACCGTTTAGCAGTCTGGAGGTCTACATAACGTAGCTCCAGCCTACTTATTTTTCAACCACATACAATTTTGCCATGCTAATGCATCTATTTGACCAGCTGACTTCCTTTGTCAATTTTTCCAATTCTTCCACCTCTCAATGTCCCAAAATTCAGGTAACATCGAGGAATTTGAGTTTTATTACCTTATAATGTGACCACATTGAAAATTCTTAGTGACCTCATTCTCCTCCTACGGCTAGGAGTGGAAAAGATATTTTCTTTATGTTCGAGGGCCCAGGGGGTTTAATATAGCGAGGGGGTGGTAGAGGGGGCACATCAAGATGCTGGGTAATCCGACCCCTAGTTGACCAAACACCTTTATTTAGGATTTGGTCGAGTTTGGCCAAAGTGAGGCCTCAATCTTAATCGAGGAAAGGTGTTTAGTACTAGCTAGCTTGTCGCCAATTGAGCTGAACTTACCCATAGGTGATCAACTAGGTAGTTCTCTGTCAATTATTATGTTTCTGCTTTATGTATCATTCTGCTCGAGTTTAATTATTTTTCACATTATCTTTTATGTTAGCAGATCGAGAAGAGATAATGAACCACATTAGACAAGAAGTGATGATTCGGGCCTAAAAAAATGATGTGCGCCACCAAGCAATGGCTGCTCGATAAGAGGGCACCTCGATCATGGCCCCAGTACCACCTACCGTTAAGTCCACTCTAAGAGCATTGCCCACTTGACCAACAGCAACAATTAGCGACAACCTTGCTAATCAGGGGCAAAAGGTAAATGGTCGAGTAGGGAGGCCCAATTTCTAAGAAGGCAGTAGGCAACAAGGTCAACGAGAAGTCTGCAGTAGCTAGTCAACCTTTAGGCTATGACCTATTCGGTAAGTACAACGATGGCATACTACTTCAATTGCCCAGGCTGTCGTCACCCTACTTTTGGGATGGAACCCACCATGGCCATCCACAACTCTCACTCAATCATATTGTTGGGGTCAACTGGGACCTTTGCACTCAAAATGATGGTAACTGGGTTCTTCACGTCCGATCAGAGAAAATTCATGGACTTGAGCCAAATTAGTACGCTCAAGGCTTTGGCATACCATAGCAACATGGTAAGTGTATGGTTAATTTGAGTTTCTCGTCGAATGTTATCTGTAGGTTGATCATTCTTTAGCGATGAAAAATTATTCCTTTCAGGTGAGCCAACTGGGCTACTACTTTTACCGCAAGTCCGAGTTAGCTCTAACTGATCAGAAGCAGTTGCAGCAGAAAGGGGACATGGAAACAATAAAGATGTAGCTCGAGTCATCCCAAGCCAGGGTTGACCACTAGACAAAGAAGATTGTGGACTTTCATGAGCAGCTCATGACAAAAGATCAACAATTGGTCCTAGCTATCCAAGAAAAGAGTAGGATGGATGAACTGCTGAGCTAGGCTCAATTGAACTTTCAGCAAAGCTATGATTCTGGTTGAACGACGTGGCATAATGCTGCGATACAAGAGGCCCACGTGGAATTCTATAAAAAGCTCCTACTGATGCGAAAGGAGACTATGTAGCAATTTATGTTATGTTCGGCCTTTCAGTACGCGAGTGTAGTTTTCTCACTAGATGATGCGAGGATTGTGTTCCAGAAGGGTATTAAGCAGCTCGAGTATTTGGGCTACGCCTTTCGAGTAGAAGATAAGGACCACATCAGCTTTATCCTAAATGAGTAGTTGCAGTCTTATCCTGAGCCCGAAAAGACTATTGTTGAAGAGGATGATATTGAGGATGTTTCTATTGACTCGATGACCGCTGCGCAAAGGAGATAGGCAGAGATGTCAAGGTGGCTCGCTGCCATGGCAAAGGAGTTTGACTTTGTGAATGAATTTTCCTTTGAAATTTGTGATATCATGGTCAATGTAAGTGAGTATCTGCTATACCTTGAGGATTTTTTGGTCGAAGAGGTGGGGCCTTCATGACCAGCGCCAGCAACTCTCTCCCTATTACAGCGAAGCCTAAGCAAGAGGCTAATATCACCAAAGTGGTTTCAGTCCCGTCAAGTGATGTGATCGACCAAGCTATTGAAGATGGTGCTTTAGCAGCTCAAGCTGTGGGTGCGGGGTCGAGCAACAATTAAAGTTTCTACCTCCAAAATTGTGGTTGCCCAGCATGGGCAATGTTACACTTTTGTAAGCTCTCTCTCTCTCTCTCTCTCTCTCTCTCTCTCTCTCTCGAAGTGGAGTTTGTAATCAAAGATTCTATTTAATGAAATGGAACCATCATTTCATCGACATGTGGTTGGCCACTTGTGTGTTTTACTTTACTTTGACCTCTATAGTCTTATCAAATATGGATAGTTGATAACCAAATTAATTAACATGAATCCCATAACAATGACTGCATAAATACACGCAACGTTAGGTTCAATTAAGGTTAATACCTTTACAAAGAAACGTGTGCTTTTGTCAAAATAAATTTATGTGTTTAATATTTTATTTCCAAGTTGTCTTCAACTTTAAGGTTGAGTCATACGGTCATTATTTGGATTGTCCTGGTGTTTTCACAAGGTTATGCTTAACTATGTGGTCAAGAAGTGATTGACCTTATTTGGAAAAGTGCATTAAATGATTTTACTTAATGTTGGTGATTATGGAGTTGACTATAAGCATTGAGAGGACTTTAATCATCGACACAAGGTTGTTGCTTGGATCACTACGAGGTTGACTGTTATTATTATCTGTAAAACTTTGATTCCTTGATTTGGCAACTTGAAGCTTCTTTGTGGGTCAACCATGGGGTTAACTATAAACGTTGGGTTGAAAAGCTTGATTTGGCAACTTGAAGCTGCTTCTTCGATCGATTACGGAGTCGACTGCAAATATTGTGTTGAAAAGCCTTGATTTGGCAATTTGAAACTGCTTCTTCTGTCGATAGGAAATACTGGGCTAAAATGCATTGATTTAGCAGCTTGAAGCTGCTTCTTCGATCAACTACAAATATTAGGCTGAAAAGCCTTGATTTGGCAGCTTGAAACTATTTTTTTGGTCTACTATAAGGTCGATTGTGAACTTTTTGAGTTGTGGATGGTTTTTATTGTAGCATTACAAATAAATGATAGTGAAATTGCTAAAAATTTTGTTATATCGCACAATAAAAAGACTATTACAAAAATTTTTATACATAGGATTTCTTCAAGTTCATGGCATTCCATGGGCAAGGACGTTTGTCGCCGTCGATGTTGGCTAGTCGATGTTCATTGTACTTTGACACCTTAATGACAGTATAAGGCCTTATCATTTGGGTGAGTTTGCCTACATTCTTGGATACTTCCACCTTCTTGAGAACTAAGTCCCCAACCTTGAAATGGCGCGGTCGAACCCCTTTATTATAGTTTTCTACAATCTTTGATCTATAGCATTGCATGGTGTTAAAGACTTCTTACCATAACTTGTCGATTGTCTCCAGGTCAAGTTTCTTTTCAGATATGTTTCTAAACAAATTAAAGTGGATTACTCAAGTTGTATGTTGTATAAGTTTAGAGGGGATGACTACTTCAGAACCATAAACTAAACTATAAGGGCTATGACCCATAGTTGTACGGGAGGTAGTCCTATACGCCCATGACACCCTTAAGAGGTGATCTGCTCAGCTTGATCTGATTCCTAGTATTCGAGCTTTCAAGTGGTCGAGAATAGTTCTATTCATTACCTCTGTCTAGCCATTAAACTGAGGGTTTCCCACCAAGGTAAAATGTTGGGTGATCCCCAAGGCTTCACACCAACTTATGTGTTTTTGCTCTGAAACTGTTTCCTATTGATGCTGCTACAAGCTAAAAGGTCAAGTACTCCGATTGATTCAAGTTATTTTGGGCTTGATATCTGCAACCAAGAATACACGTCAACTAACCGAGAGGCCCCCGGCTAAGGCACTCTGACGCTCAAGTTAGTTTTGGTAGATTGGAGAATAGAGATAATATGTAGTGAATAGTGTAAATGGCATTACCTTGAGCATAGTGGTGCTTGTAGTATTTATAGCCTGCTGTGGGCGTGATTTTACCCAAGTACCCTTATCAGGTGTACTTGGCTTTTTTCATGACAGGGGGTTGGGAGTCATTCTTTATCCAGATCCTGGTACTGTACCAGGTGGCGCAATCTCCTATTTTTTTGGATAACCATGCTAGTAGGAGCACGTCCCTACCAGAGTTGTTGGCAGGATTGTTGGAGTTGTTGGCAATAGTGGTTACATCAATTGGCAGCAGTCACATTAGCTGTCATGTGTCATCAGTGCCGAGGGGTTCGACCTGTCTAGCTTATTCCCAAAGGTCAATTTATGTCGATCAAACTTGAATACTAAAACTTCTGAAATGGCCCTTAGGTCGATACGAGTCGACTGTAGGGCTTACCAAATGAGGTCGATACCGGTTGACCAGATAGATGTACCTTGGGGCTTCATAGGCGGTTTCATTTGAAGCTGAGCTTGTTGGGCCCACTAGATTATCCTGTATCATGTTGGGCCTCATGGGCTGTCTCATTTGAAGCTGAGCCTGTTGGGCCTACTAGATTATCCCATATCATGAGTCCCCCCAACTCCCAATCTTGATCGAGTTTTGTCGAAGAGAAGGAGCAGGGAGTTTATATTCAAACATAGCAGGCAATACATTCGACCAGGATTTTTGAGCTTTCGACCTGGGTTTTTGAAATTTCGACTCGAGTTTTTGAAATATTGACCAAGGTTCAAGGTGGTTTTTTTACATTTAATGCGGCTATCAGTGGCTGGATACGAAGCATACGGGGAAAGCTGTCATGATGGTAGTTACACGATTTCTCGCCCACGATTACCTATAAATAGGGGGGAGCCCCTTTATTTCCACTTTCGCGATTTGAATACCAGATAATCACCGTAGTTGAAGAGTGTCTTACTCCGCGCCTTTCACTTGAGAAACTTAACACTGTAAGTGTCCCTGTCATACCTGCATTTTTTCTATTTTTACATTGTAGTATCATGTCTGCTAGTGCTGATTCTGGTAGCGGTATGTCGAAAAACATGGCCCATAGGGAGAATAGCGAGAGTTAAGGTACTGTACAGTCTAGTTCCCCCTCAAGTAAAAATAGTTGTTTGCATAGTAGCAATAGCTCTGAAGAGGTTAGAGTAGTATCAGAGGGGGAGGTTGGACCATCTGAGATGCCTGTTAACCGGGGTTAGCTGTTTACCCAGGATCATTATACTGAAATCCCCTCGAAAATAACCAATGTAGATTTGGTGAGGATTAGGGCAGCGTACCATATTCCTAATGAATTTGAAATGATAGCGCCAAGGTCCCGGGATAGTATGCATCGACCTCCTTGGGGGTTTATCACTGTATTTGAGGAAGGGTTAAGATGTGGTTTAAGGTTTCCACTTGCACAGCCCATAGTCAACCTCCTCACAGGTTTAGGAGTTTACATCACCTAACTTTTACCTAACTGCTTTGCAACCCTATATAGCTTCGTTGTGCTGATGTATCTTCTCGACCAGCCGGTTAGTTGTGCTAATTTTTCCAACCTTTTCCATCTCCCAATGTCTCGAAAGTTGGGTAGTGGTGAGGAGTCGTGC
Organism: Jacaranda copaia; assembly: GCA_014898725.1. Lineage (NCBI taxonomy): Eukaryota > Viridiplantae > Streptophyta > Magnoliopsida > Lamiales > Bignoniaceae > Jacaranda > Jacaranda copaia. Next base: position 11,003 of record JACGDI010005629.1, on the reverse strand, counting down.
TTTTACTACCTTACAGCTCGACCTCGTAGGAAATTCCTAATACCCCCTTCCTCTTCTTACGGTCAAGAATGGAAAAAATATTTTTTCTACATCTGAGGGCCCGGGGTGCTTGCCATTCCGAGGGGTTGGTGGAGGGGTCCTATGGAGATACCAAATAACCAGACACCCAGTTGACCCAACACCTTTATCCGAGATCTGGTCGGGTTCGAGCAAATGGAGGCCTCAGTTCTGATCGAGGAGAGGTATTTAGTGCTGGCTGGTCTGTTGCCAGCCTTAATCGACCTGTCCGCAGGCGATCACTTAGGTAGAAGTTTTCAGTCGATTGCTTTGATTGTATTTTGTGTGATTCATATGCTCACTGTTAACCTATTCATGCATGCAGATCGAAATGATATCATAGCCCATAGCAGAAATGAATCTCAAGTCCACGCTCTGAGGGCTCAAGCCCATCGCCAAGCCACTGCAACCGCTCGACAAGAAGGTGCCACTGAGCAGGCGGTGTCTGTGAGGTCGACGTCTAACGCACCACACCACTATTGCAAATCTAGGCAGTTCCTGAGACACCATCGACCTGCCAAAGGGCACCTGAGCCAAGCCGTTTCATGCGCCGGGGGAAGAGGCACGTGATTAATCTGGAGAAACCTGCTCCCAAGAAGGCCGTTGGGGGCAAGGGGAAAAAAATAGTAATGGGCTGAGACCTCTTCGGGAAAGACAATAAGGGATCCTTGTTCCGGCTTCCCCATCTATCTTCTCCAAGGTTTGCGATGGATTGAGATCCCGACATAATCGATTCATCGTCGATCATTAATAGGGGGCCAATTGGCCTTGATGCCCTGAAGTGGATGACCTCCGGCCTCTTCCTAAATGACCAGCGCAAATTTATGAATCTGAGCCAGTTCGGGACCATGAAGGCCATGTCCTACTACTGCAATATGGTGAGTGAAAGGTCGATAAGTTTCAACCATCCTTTTCTATTATACCTGTTTATCTTGTAACTGACATTGCTGCATTTCAGATAGGGCAGCTAAGCTACAACATGTATCGGTGGGCGGAGATGGCTCTCGCAGCAAAGGAGGAGCTCGAGACTGGGGGAGAATTCAAAACAATCAAGGTGCAGCTCGAGTCCTCCCAACTGTAGGTCGAACAGCTAAATAAGAGGGTGGCCGACCTCGAATAGCAGCTCGATGCCAAAGATCAGCAATTATTGAAGGCTGTCAAGGATCGCAGCCGAACGAAAGACATAAATAAGAAGCTGCACCTCAACCTGCAGGTGAGCTATCAGTCCGGTCGGGCTTAGGGTCATGCGAAAGTGATCAGACAGGCCGAGGAAGCATTCCTCCGGCATTTGCCTACGGTGCGGCGCGAGGCTGTTGAATAATTAGTTGTCAGCACTACATTCCAGGATGCGAGAGCGCTCGCGACCATAGACGATGCCAAGGAGGCATATCAAAGAGCTATCAAGCAGCTGGAGCACATGGGATACTACTTCCGTGCAAAGGATAGAAACCATATGAGCCTGATGCTGAACGATAAACTAGAGCCCTTTTCTGAGCTGACGAAAGGTGACGTTGCACCGACTGTCAAGGGAGGACCTACTGTTGAGGCTACTGACGAGCCCTAATCCGAGGAGGCAAAGAAGAAAACTGAGATCGATGCTCGGCTTGAGGAAATAAATGATAAGTTTGCGTTCGCAGAAGATCTTATTGGGGATCTAAAGGATAAACAAGTCGACCTTGCGCAGTACTTGCTATGATCGACTAATTTCTTGGGCGATCTTCCAGAACCCTCAGAACCTCCTAGATCGGTTTCCCTGCTGGCATTCGCGGAGCCTGAGCCTAAAGCTCACTGGGCAGAAAATGGTCGAGGGGAGCCCAGCCAACCCTAAAGACTGATCGACACCAGCTGATTCCCTTTTTTTTGTACTTGTAAGTATGTACCTTGCACAAGTATAATCAATAAAAGAAATATCTTTTCTTTCATTCCTGCTCTGAGTAATGTTCAACTTCTTGTATAATAATGTAAAGAATAGTTGGTTACTTGTTATATAGTAAAAATGTTGGACGACTGTGTCATCGATTGTTTCATATTCTCCATCATTTATCTGCTCGACCCCTAACGCTTGATCGCTTACATAAATGTTATGGTGTCCATTCCAAGTATAGGGTCAATAAAAGATGGATAGTCAAGCAAACGCAGTGCAGAGCTGCATAATTATGGATTGTGAGGTCGACGATGGACATGGACTGCAAGGAGCCATTTAGGGAGGGCAACAAGGCATTGCTTAGCCATCGATTACGGGGTCGACTAAATACTTGGACGACTAGAAACCGTTTAGATGGCAGCAAGGGGTTGCTTCGTCATCGACTATGGGGTCAACTAAATACTTAGACAGCTAGAAATCATTAAGATGGCAGCAAGGGGTGCTTCATCATTGACTAAATACTTGGACAACTGAGAGCCATTAAGATGGCAGCAGGGGGCTGCTTAGTTGTTGACTACAGGGTCGACTAAAGAGTTGGGCGGCTTGGAGCTGCTTGGTTGTCGACTACAGGGTCGACTAGAAACTACAAAGATAAATTAATTGAATAAAATTTCAGTTTTATTAGAGCCAATAGGATAGAATGATACACGCCATACAATATTTAAACAAAAAACTTCTTGAGATTAATGGCGTTCCATGGGCGGGGGAGTTTCTCTCCTTGCATGTTTGCCAACCTGTAGGCATTATGCTTTGCTACTTTGACAATCGAATATGGCCCTTCTCATTTTGGTTGGAGCTTACCCACATATTTGGAGACCTCCACTTTTTTAAGAACTAAGTCTCCAATGTTGAAGCGATGCTCTTTGATCTTCTTGTTATAGGTTTGGGCCATCTTCGATCTGTAGCGTTGCATTGTGTTATAGGCCTCCTACCGTCGCTCGTCGATAGTCTCAAGGTCCAACTTCCTTTCTATTGTGCTTTTTAGCGGTGATAGTGGATGACTCAAGCAGTATGTTAGATCAATTTTGAAGATACAACTGCCTCTGACCCATACACCAAGCTATAAGGGGTGTGATCGGTGGCTATTTAGGGGGTTGTCCTATAAGCCCAAAGCACACCGGGTAGGTCATCTGCCCAATTTACCCTGGTGTCATCAATTCTAGCCTTCAGCTAGTCAAGAATAGTTCGGTTAGTCACTTCTATTTGCCCATTCAACTGGGGATTGTCAACTGATGTAAAATATTGTACGATCCCCAAAGCCTCGCACCATCCACAGGTGCTCTTAATTTGAAACTGGGTGCCATTGTTCGAAATAAGTATTTTAGGTAGCCCGAAATGGCAGATGATATTCTTCCAAATGAAACTCTTTATAGCTGTGTCGGTTATCTTAGGGATGGCCTCTGCTTCAACCCATTTAGTGAAATACTCGACCGCTAAGATGATAAACTTTTGCTACCCTATTAATTTTGGCAAAGAGCCCATAATGTCGATTCTCCACTGATCGAACGGTCAGGAAATCTCGACATTAACCATTGGTGCGGTTGGCTAGTGAGGAAGGTTAGAATAGACCTGGCATGATGCACATTTGCATGCAAAATCCACCGAGTCTTTCAATAATGTTGGCCAGAAGTATCCATACAGGATAATTTTGTGGGCAAGAGACCTTCCTCCGGAATGATTTCCACACATGCCCACATAAACATTCTGCATCACTTTCAATGCCTGATCTCGATCCAAGCACCTCAAGGGTGGTTAGTCCAAAGACCTTTTATATAGTTAACCATGCTCGTCTAGAGCAAATTTGGAAGCTCGACCTCATAGGCGCTTAGCTTCATTCTTTTCGTCGGGGTTAATGCCTTGGCTGAGTATAATTTCAACGGAGTTTGTCAAGAAGGAGGTGCCTCGTTGATGGACATTAAGGTATCTTCGCCAGAGAGGGCGATCAATGGTCTATCCACGACCAAAAACATGATTTTTCTGTCCTTTGTTTCCCTAATTAAGCTGGCAAACTTTGACAGGGCATCTACCCATTCATTTTCGGATCGAAGAACCTGGCTGAGAGTAAAACTTTTGAATGATTGCTGCAACCTCCTTACCTTCGACAAGTACCGGGCTATCGATTGCTCTTTGGCCTCAAAGTTTCCTCCGACCTGTTCGGCCACTAGCTAGGAGTCTGTGAATGCGATAAGGTGTTCAACCCCCCGCTCAAGTGCCATCCTCATACTTGCTAATAGGGCTTTGTACTCTGCCTCATTGTTTGTGACTGTATAGTTTGATTTGATTGCAAAATTGTATTCTTCCGCATCGGGAGAGTGAAGAGCAATCCCAACGCCTCCCCCAGATGCGGTTGATGATCGATCGACCTGCAAAGTCCAAATAATAGGGGCCACAGTATCCTAATCGAGTAAATTAATTCATTCTGCAATGAAATCGGCAAGTACCTATGCTTTGATAGCCGTTCGAGGTTGGAATTTGATGTCGAACTCACCAAGCTTGATCGCCCACTTGGTCAATCTGCCTGATGTATCAGGCTTTGCTAAACCTTGCTTGAGCGGTTGGTTTGTCAGCACGATAATAGAATGAGACTTGAAGTACAGTCTCAACTTTCAGGCAGCGGTCACTAAGGCCAATGCAAATTTCTCAATCTCTAAATAATTGTGCTCTGGTCCTTGGAGTGACTTGGTGTAATAGTAGACTGATCGATGATTACCGTCCTAGATCAATATTAGTACTGAGTTGATTGACACCTCTGAGATTGCTAAGTACAACTGAAGCACTTCTCCCAGCTCTGGTTTTGCCAGCATCGATGGCAAGGTCAAATAGTATTTCAATTCGATCAGTGCCTAATTGCACTACTCCGTCCACCGAAAACTAGTCTTTCTAACATTCATCAGGATTTTGAAGAAGGGTAGGCTCTTGTCGACTAACCTTGAAATAAACTTTCCCAGTGCTACTGTTCTCCCAACCAATCTCTGAACCTCCCGAACCATTCTCGAAGGAGCGATATCCAGAACTGCTTGAATTGATGCCTCTCTGGCTAACCATGTAGCCCAAGAAGTTTCCTCCTCGAACTCCAAAAGTGTATTTATTGGGGTTCAGCTTCAATCCAAACACCCTCAGTATTCCGAATGTATGGCTAAGGTCGAGTAAGTGGTCTTGGGCTTTTTCCATCTTGACTATCATGCCATCGACGTAAACTTCCATTGATTTTCCAATCTCATCTTTGAACATATAGTTCACTAATCTTTGATAAGTTGCCCCGGTATTTTTCAAACCAAATGGCATGACCAGAAAGCAATAGACACCATTAGGAACCACAAAAGATGTTTTATCCCTATCCTCAGGTGCCATGAAAATTTGATGATAGCCTTGAAATGTATCCATCATACTCAACAATTGACATTGAGCAGTTGAATCAATTAATAAATCTATCCGAGACAGGGGGTAAGGATCTTTAGGGCATGCTTTATTCAAATCAGTGAAATCGTTACACATCCTCCACTGTCCCTCAGTTTTTGGGACTAAGACAACATTACAAAGCCAAGAAGGGTACAAAATTTCTACAATATAACCGACATCTAATAGTTTTCTAACCTCTTCTTCGATGATCTATGTCCTTTCGGCATTGAATGTTCTCATCTTCTGCCTAATCAGCTTGTATGAAAGGTCAGTGTTGAGGCGGTGCACTATGACATTTAAGTCGATCCCTTGCAGGTCAGAAGCTTTCCAAGCAAACACG
>JACGDI010005628.1:166268-197475 GCA_014898725.1 Jacaranda copaia | reverse complement strand
TTGGCAGCGGTCACATCAGCTGCCACGTGTCATCAGTGTCGAGGGGTTCGACCCGTCAAGCTTATACCTAGAGGTCGATTCATGTTAATCGGACTTAAATGCTAAAACTTCTGAAATGGCCCTTAGGTCAATACGGGTTGACCACGGGGCTTACCAAATGAGGTCGATATCGATCGATCAGATAGATGTGCCTTTGGGCTTCATCGGCGGTTTCGTCTGAAGTTGGGCTTGTTGGGCCTATTGGATTATCCTGTATCATGTTGGGCCTCATGGGCTGTCTCATTTGAAGCTGGGCCTGTTGGGCCTACTGGATTATCGCATATCACACCCCAAAAATCCAACAAAAAAGCAATAATTTGACTATTACAATAAAAAAAAATGTCTCCCCCAAAATATAAACAAATATACCAAAAAATAACTTTTGTATTCTTTAATAATTTATTCTCCCAAAATATATAATAAATACATAATAAAATCAAACAGAAAACATAACCAAGTATTCCCAAATATTTTTTGAAAATTAGATAAATTAGACAATATTTGCATATATTTTGGAGAAAGAAATTATTCTCCCAAGATATTGCTCACGTTAGATACTTTTTGAAGGAAAATATAAAATAGTGAACTCCATAAAATACACCCCAAAAAGCCAACTCTTTACCAAAAATCTCTCTAACTTTTGATATTCTTTTTCCTCATGATATAGATACATATGTTTATTATATATTTTTTTATATTTTATTATACATATTTTCTTATTATAATTCATATAGGTAATTTTTTGATATGAATTGTATATTTTGGGAGAATAAGTTTTAAAAGTGGGGTTAGAGAATATAATATATATTTATTTATGTTTTGGAATAATTAGACCACATTTGATACAGAATTTGGATAGTTGTGGTTATTATAATAGTGGATGATTGTGTGAGATTAGATTATTGATTATTCTGTTTGATATGAGATATTATGATATAAATTAAGCAACATTGAACTCTCTAATAATCTAATATCAAGTATTTGATTGGGTCTACTACATTTTAGATGACTATTTTGCCCTTGAAAAAAATACATATACATAGCATTTAAATTTTATATATATGTATATATATTAATTAAACTAAAAGTTTCAATTTTCACACTTAGTGTAAATTATCAATTTTCAATGTATAAATTATAAATTTTCAATATAAATTTTGATTTTCAATGTATAAATTATGAATTTTCAAAATATAAATTTTTAATTTTCATTATATAAATTTTCAATTTTCAATATATAAATTATAAATTTTCATTATATAATTTTGAATACATAAATTTTAATTTTCAATATATAAATTATAAATTTTTAAAATTTAAAATTTCAATTTTTAATATATATTACAAATTTTCATTATAATTTCCATGAATTATAAGGGCTATAATTTCAATTATCAAATTTGCATGAAGAAGGGTTATAATGCCAACAATCCCTTATCAAACCAAGGACTCAAATGTTATTTTGCTTGAATAAATGTCAACAACACGATTTCAATCACCCCTAATTTCATGCACAATTGCAGGCTGGTCACAAAATGCGAGTTGGCCTGCAAAGCTTATCTCATATATCAAACGCTTCACTAGCTGCTATTATTGTCCCTAATCTCAGCTAATAATAGGAATTAAACATACCCTTAGGGCGTGTTTGATGTGTTAGATGGATATTATTCATGATTATAATAGACCCTCTACTAATTGAGATTGAATTAACTAATATCTTGTTTGATAAGAAAAATTGTACCCTCAATTAGTTACTACTACAATCCACCATAATCAGTCAGTGGGCATTTGATATTTGCTATTATTATTTGAGAGGCCCAAAATGCCCCAGCTTAAAAATGATTAAAATTGCAATTCCTTTTCCCTCTCACTTATTCCTCTTCTCAAAGCTAGCATTGCTATCCTTCACCCACACAACTAAAACACTTCTCTCTCCCCTTCCCCCACCATTCGGTTCAATGACGACAAATCCATAACTTACTTAACTAGGCTCGCTTCCACTACGTGTGCTGACCCAGCAAAGTGTTTGTTGTCTACTTCGCATCAACCCACATCGATTAATAGGTAATGGGCTTGCTCACACAATTTCTTCATACATTTATTTTCCCCTTTTGTGAAAATTGTATTGAACAAATAGAAAAGGAATTTTATTGATTATTCTATTTTAAATTGGTGTGAACATTTTAATTTAAATGGTATAACTAACAAGTGTGTAGCCATGCGTGCCCGTAGAAATAGTTTTAGATTGGAGCATGTTTGAGTGTTTTCTTTCATCTGTATACTGTCCGTGAAGAAGAAATCTAGTTTTTTGCCAAAATGATGAACTTCCTAGCAAGCCCTCATTGCATGATGTTTGTGTGTTCATGCTTGAAGGCAAACTTGCGTACAACATATCGAATCAATGACAATGTACATGATATTTATTTTCGAGTAGCTAATCAAGTTGTAAACCTCGTGGAAGCCCTTAATAAATATGGAAAGTTCTTGAAATACATCAATCAGACCCCTATTTTCAAGGTTTTTTGCATACCAGCAATGCCATACTGCATCCATATAATCTATTGATGTGTTTTGATTTTAGATGTGTGGTTATTCAAAAGTTTGCTTACTGTATATTGTTATTAAGGTTTACCCTCTTGGATTTTCTTGTTTTTTAATTCATAAATAGGGTTGTTGTTGATGTGTTGAGGCATTATGATATATTTAAGTAAAGTAGCATTAAAAAAATTCATCTATACATCCACTTGGTCAACTGATTATATAACCGTATATTATGGGGTTGATTGTCATGAATTAGATGATTAGAAAAAATGCACCTTAATGGTTTATATAAGAGAGATTCAAGCTATTCTAGAACAGCTTGCAAGTCCATTATGACTTCATCAATATACTATCTCCAGCTGCAATAGAACATTATAACAATAAATTACTGTGTTTTTTTGATTAATTTGCTGATTTGGTCCATAATACTAAAATTATATTGCATTTTATTGGGATTTAATTCTTTTGGGAAAGAGATTTGAAATTGACCAAGTTGGAAGCCTAGATTTTAGATACACGGGCAAAGCATCGTAGAGGTCTTACCAATATGATAATTGGTTAACTTCTGAACAAGTTGAAATAATTAGATTTTTCCAAACATAGTATGCATATTTGTACAATTTTTTTACATAAATACTTAGTGATACAAAAATGTTAATTTCCTAATTTCCCTATGCTCCATGAATATGGTGTCAATATTTTTCATAATTTTGATTTCACATTGTTTGTAGTTCCCAATGATTTTAAGGTCACCTCCAACATACCCTTGTGGTGGAGGACCAATGGTAATCCATCAGTCTCACACAACCCAGAATCCTAGCAGGTAGTTTTATAAATGTTTAAAGAACAATGATCATGATGGCCATTTCATTTGGTGCGATGTGTATCAGGGGATCTCCTGGCTGTATTCATTTATGGATCATCCATCCTAAGGAGCATGTTCCCATCCTTCCAGTCTGAGTGCCTACGTTCAGACTTTGTCAAAGCACAAGGTCACTAAAATTGTAGAAAGTAGATGCATAGACGAATCTAAACAAAGTGGAAGTTCATGTATAGGTCTTTCAATTCATAAATCAACTAACGAACACCCAATTTATTTAATCTTCCAAATCAGCACATGAACCATGCATTGATTTTTCATGGTTGTCTTGGATGTGGATATGTTATCCTTGTTGGCTTTGTAGGGATTTTGATGGGCTTGCATATTGCAAAGCTTTTGATGTGAACTCCTTTATTGCTGGCTTAATTAATCATGCAAGTTTATTGGTGTATAGAAGTACTAATATGGTTTGGCAATAGCATGAGATGTTAGATAATGTTGTATGACTCTACTTTATAAACTTTTTGTGGTTTTGTCCCACTATCTATAACTTTGCCGTTCAATTTAAATTTGGGATGTCTATGGTAGTGTTTCGTTTCCATTTTGGAACTATATGTGGGGTTTCATATAATTTGTTTTGTATTACTATTTTCAATCATATGCATTACTATTTTGTTAACTCTAGGGAGCAGAATTTTTGATCTTTCCATAAATATAAGTTCCCAAATCATGCAAAATTGGTTTGCTTAAAGGTATCTTAATCACCAAATTAAATAGTTATCCCTTGAAATATGGCATGGCTAATCGTGTGTCATAGTATTTTGACGACATTCATCTCTAATCATCAATGATAGTTATTTGATTATAATGCTAAATCTGATTTAATTTAAATGCTGGTCATAAATCCTAATGTTGAAAGTAAAATTTGTATAACTATTTTGACTTCTACACTAACATGATTACCATTCTAGCTTACCAAACTTAATTATGCTTATAGTTCAATTCAGCTTTCCATATATGTGGACATAAAGGATGTCATTCACACTAATGGACTCAGAAACCAGCTTGTAACTTATATTATCCAGCAACTTTAGTTCACGTAACCCAATAGTATATTTTTTGTATTGACCCTTTGCAATTGATTTCGGTGTTTATATTTGGTGCCATTCTTTGTTACATAGTGCTCATGCAATGAAAATTTTCACGCCAAGTCCTTAATTTGCGCACATCTTTTATAGCCTTCCATTACGTAAAGTCTGTATATCAAGAATCTTTCTTTGGCTTATATGCTCCTTTTTCCATCAAGGATGACAACTAAGTAGCCAACTCAATGAGGAACGTTATTATATTAACAACACATGCAATCCATGAAATACTACAATGACTAGTAGAGTTAACTTGTTAATAAAAAGCCCTCATGTGATTCTTTAGTTTTTCATATCTTCTGAGGAGTGTATGCACTTCCTCTCATCACTTTATTCAATTACCAATTCAATATAGGCATTCGTTATGGCTTCAAGAAATCCCCGAGGGCAAGAACAATTATTCTATGTGGCACAATAGTGTGAGCAACTAGATAGAGAGTTTATTAGTCGACTAGCAGAGTATGCTAGTTTGGACGCTAAACTTATCATCCTCATAGATTATTAGGTGCTTCATTTATGCATTAACACTGTTAATGCAAAATTCGGTACAAGCTTTAACACGAAGAATAGGAGAATGTGTTATAAGAAACTGGTGCACAGGCACAAAGTCTTTGGTTTTCTAATCTCTCTTGACTCGGTGAAATACGACAATGAACACAACATTAAATATACTGAAGCTTATATTTGGGATTATATAACTATGGCAAATAACACTCGGGCAAATACTTTTTATAAGATATCTGTAATTTTTTTTCCTATAAAATTATTGGCCAAATGCACGTGGGTGTTTTTTTTTTTTTGTAGAAGTACCTAATTTTGGAGACGTATATGCTGAAAGGAGAGGCCCAGTGGTCGGAACTATGTGATATATTTGGTGCGCCAAAGTCGATTAATCTTTTTAGAGAGACCGATGTAATTCAAATTTCTAATGATAGTTGATCCGCCACTGTTCAACATAGTCAGAACAATGCCCTACCGCCTAATGCTGCACATCTCGATATGAACCCTTTGACATCTTCTTTCTAGAATAAATTGGATAAAATATATGGCCAAGATGACACATCTCAAGATTTTGTGACATTCTGGAATAATTCCACACCATCTGCACTTCAAAGTCCTACAAATTTCTCTGGCGTATATGGTGGCCCGTATAGTGAAGAAGATGAATGTATCCTATTTGGGCTTGTGAATCCTTCCCAAACTATTGGACCTGCAAGCTCGTATGCGTCTTCATCTAATGCACCAAATCATAACGGCAAAAAGTGATGTTTAAGATTAAGCACTATTAGATTTATATTAGTTTATTTACTACCTAATTAAGAAGTATTTACCGTTGTATTTTGTGTCTATGTCGTAGCGTCATCTGCATGGTTTGGTATGATTAGTGAACTTTTCGTTGCATTTAAATGTCATACTGTTGTTGGCCTTATTGTCGGAATTACTAATTTAAAATTTGTATCCAATTGATTTAAATTGCTCATAATTAATGTGTTTATTTACTATTTAATATAAAGTAGCATGCAATATAGGATTTATATTTTAGCTATTAACTTGGAACATGATTTCATATATATGAACAACTGCTAGAGGAAAAAAATGGTGGAAATACTATTATTAGTTAACTTGAACATGATTTGGCCTAATTATATTAATAAATTTTATAAGTTTTTTTTTTAATCGCACGTACAATTTATGTAATAAAATCAGTGAGGAGGAATGTCATAAGTGGCGGTAAAAAAATGGTGAACAAATTCATTGCTTGCTTGTATACAAGGTGTAGGAGGGGTCCCCCAAAAGTCACACACCATCTTTGGACCAAACGCTTTCCATATATATTGTATCCTATATGCCAAAATCTTAGACCTTTATGGGACAAATTCATTGAATAAAGATAGACACAACCAATTAGAAGATATCCCTCTTCTTTATCTTATTGCTTTCCTAGTTCATAGTTTGTTGTAGGGACCACATCTCACCTTGTGCCCTTTATTAATTCTTACAAAACTATTTCTTACAAATAAATAAAAATTAATTACAATCCCACAATTGAAATAAGTGAATCAGTTAGAAACTGCAATCAGAAATTGATTATTGTACCATATATCAATGTAGAAATTAGGAAATGAATTGCACAATTGAGAGAAGGGTTGTCGCAAAAAGAGTCTTTAGAGGTAACATTGCTGCTTAAGGGAATCAAATTCATTGATTAGAAAGTAATAAATGTATCAAAATTAATAATGATAAAAAAAAACATAGTGCAAAGTAGAAGATAGTTGAGAGACCGATTATTTGTATTCCATTAACTAAGGATGATTGTTCAACATTGGAAATAGAGGATAGTTTGGGCTTATAGATGATACTACAGGAACCATTGTGGGGCCAAAGAGAAAAAATATGAATATTTAAAGTCAAACATCTGCCATTAATTTTCTTACACTTGAAATATAACACCATGTACAATTTATGACCAAAAAGAAGTTGACAAAAAGAAGCAATAGCATGTCAGAAACAACAACCAATTTGTCACCAAAAATCATCCAGTCAACAATGCACAATAAAGCCAACCAGCAAATTAAATAACAACCTGAGCATTAAACTAGGCCGCTTCTGGCCTTAGAAAGTGTAAGGGTTTTTCTACTGCTTGTATTCCCTTGAAAAATATCTTTCAAAACTGAAACCATAACCGAAAAGGTCCAAGAAGTCGTAATATCTTCCAAAACATGTGAAAATGTATGTATTAGGATTGGGATAAAGGATCTATAGGACAGAATTTCCACCCAGTTGAGATAGTTATTTTTCCATATAAGCTACATTCCTACTTAACCATATAGAACAACAATCATTTTAAGGCTTCTCTCACCCAAATTCATACAACAGTTAGAGCAACGAAGTGATAATCATGACAAAAATTGATTCAAATGGCAAGTTCATGTTTGACAACGTGAGATGTTAACTATGGAATACAACCTGATAAATAATTCATATATGCCAAAGACAAAAAATAAAAAACTTAATAGTCCAGAAACTGCAGTCACAGTGCAACAAATGTAAACTTAATATGCCAAAGAAACAAGCTATATAATCATAGTGCAAAGGTGTTCTCATTGTCCAATCAAAATCTACCAAGTCCCATACTAGTGCTATTTCAAAATAGCATAGTCAAGTTGAGATCTTAGATATGCATACTCAAATATCATAATGATTAATATACCACTTAATCTGCTCTGAATGTTCATGTCAGGAGCACACACACGAAATGAACTCTTACCTTTATGTTCATCCCCCAAAAGGCATCTATGTCACGATCGTTGTGCACCAAACAATGCATGGCAGTGATTTGTTCATCCAGTGACATATTTGGGAGTTCTGCAAATGCTTGAAATAAGGATGATCTCATTGAGGACTCCACGATGGTGGGTGGTGGAAGAGATTACATCAACTTATCTGCAATATCTTCAATTACAGTCTTTGTGTCCTCCAATAATGTTCCCATCATCTTTTCCAACTCCTTATTTGATGATTCACATCTTTTTCGCTTGCCAGTGGAAGACAACTTCTTCTTGGAGCCCAATGCAGATAGGGGCATGGTAGAAAAAGCATTGAAATCAGGAGAACTGCCAGTAGAATTGCCTGTAGTTAGGACGACATTCTCAGCCAAATTTTCTCCATCATCTTTGTTAGAACCTTTCAATAATTCTTGGACAACATCTGCCACATCAAATGAATGCTCGCCGGTTGCCCTATCATTCCTAAATATCTCAAGCCAACTATTATACTAAGGATGCAGTTTACCCCTAAGCTTCGCCGCATTTGGTTGCAACTATTGATCGACAAATTAACAAACAGAATATTTGTAAACTTTATGTTTACCTTAATAGTTCATATAAAAACAATTTAATCTCTCTCATAGGAGATATACCTTCACATATTCTGCCCAAACTGCTTCGGACTCTAAAATTATCATGTGTGTAGTAGGGTCCATGGTAACTCCACCACCACCACTACAACCAATTATCCCCTTAAGTGTGGCATATGTCATTTTCCAAACTTGCATCTTAGATTTGATGTGCTTCACTAGGATTCCACTACCTGGGAAGTTCTCAGCCAACATAGACTCAAGTTTCGCCATGTAACCACCTTTGAAGGTTCCATTGCAGCACCATCCACCAGACAACAAATGCTTCAATGCATTTATTAGAGCTTCATCTTTTACAGATGTCCAAAAATGACATAGGGCAACAACTGGTTTAGATTTTCTATCACTACTGTAAGATGAGTAGTGAGACTGTGCCATATCCTGCATAAAAAAAAAGTCTTTAGTTTATATTTTCCACAACCTAAACTTAATCTTAATGACAACAAAAAACACCCAATATAATACTAAAACGTGATAAGATGCATATTATATGACAAACAAGTTCATACATAGTAATGACAACAATTATGTATCATCATGAAGTTCGATAAACATACATGAGAAAATATATTTAAACCAAATAAAAATCGCATAGTTTACTTCCAAAGACGTCGAATCGTTAAAGCTATAGAACACAACTTGTATAATAAAAAAAAATTCGCAATTTTGCACGTAGAAGGGCGCGCCCATATTGAACATATTATACTAAACCAAATGATCACAAAGTCTAAGATGTAGAACGAGCACTTCTCCATGCTTGATACATAATACCAGCCAAGTTATCACGCCAATTGCTCCACTCGGATGAACTATCAATTGTGTCAATATGGTCAAGGTCTACAACATCGCATTCTTCAATACCATCAACTGTGAAAGACTCGAATGGATCAAATTCCATTTGTGCATGAATGTAGTTGTGCAGAAGTGGACAAGCCAAAATTATCACGTTCTGTGTCTTTATAGGATAGTACATGGTACTCTTAAGTACAGCCCATTGACTTTTCAGAAGCCCAAATGCTCTCTCGATAACATTGTGAGCCCTGGAGTGCTTCATGGGGGTTTGGGGTGTTAATGCTCCCTTACTCCAATCATCTAGGTGGTATCTGGTGCCACGGTATGGAGCCAAAAAACCTTCAAAATTTACATAACCAGCATAACATAGATAGTAGTTTCCTATTAAGAAGAAATGGTCAAAAAATAAATAAATTTGTTAAATAAAGCTAATTAATATCAAACGTTTAACATTGAATGTAGATATAATAGCCACAGACTGGATTTCTTAATAGCACATACCACTGGGTACTTTTAGGCCATTTGGCTTGTTAACAGCTGTACGTAACACCCTATTATCAGCAACTGAGCCCTCCCATTCAACAAGAACATAAATAAAATTCATGTCATGATTGCATACACTAAGAACATTAATTTCAATCTCACCCTTATGAGATCTATAATGTGTTTGTTGGCTTCTTGGAAGCCTCACCAAGATATATGTACCATTAAAAGCCCTAAGGCAACCTTAGGGTAGGAGTTCACAAGTAAACAAAATCATTATTAAGAAAAAAATAATAATTGATTTAAATTTACCTTAAAGTATCCCCATGTATCATTCGTATAGTCTTCATCGACGGGTTTAGGTTCCACTAGAAGCAACAAACTAACCTTGATAATTGCTTTTAAATACTGTTTGAAATACTTGCTAATCGTGTGACCGGATCTTTTAAAATTATGTTTGACAATCATATTTTTTTGGTGATGAGCTAGGATAGACAAAAAAAATGGCCATTTTCTCAAGAATGCTAACAAATGTTTCTTCACAAAGGCCTCCTATATGTTCCATCTAGTAACATAGCCTCCAATAGGCACTCCTATCCATATGTAAGTTATTAATACAAGCTTGATCATTCAGTTCCACGATCTCTCTCAAGTGGTTTGACTGATCAAGTATTTTAGAAATCACACTCCATCTTCTAGGGCCCCGAATTTGCCTATCACTTCATCTTTGAATACGTATATAGTAAGCATTATAAAGCAGACATAAGCAAACAAGTCTTCGCAGCAAAAATACATAAATCCATATTAGAAGATGGATTTTGGTATTCCAATCCATGGGAAATTCAGAAAATGATCCAATTTTGACACCAAGATGTTTGATTAAAATAAATAGATATGAATTAAAAAGCAAGCGAAGCGGTAAACATGTGTAGTATGGTTTGGAAATGACAGTATATAAGTTTACTAATTGTCAATAAAAACTAACATTATTATAGTTATGTGACTATCTTCATATTAGTGCAACTGTTATGATATGTATTACATTACATTAAACGTGTCATTACACTACATACATAGTATAGACTATCAGGATAAGTTTAACTAAGGTAATGCTAAAACGGTTATACAGAAAAAGTATGTGCATATTTTGTATGCACTGACTTAATTTAAATTGCTCCTATCTTGACAAACCAGTGGAAGCTTTTACTAAACCCTTTTATCCCCTGCAACATGGACAAATTTCACAATAGCTAAAATTTAACAATCATAATTATTTTAATGACCATGCAAAGGTGTGAGAGGCAACACATCTTTCAAAAATGTGTCATTCATCACATTAAGCTACATAATTGGCCACTTCATCAAAAAAATGGGCAAATCATCACAACAAAAATTAATTGAGGTGACCATAAGGAATTTAAATCAAGACCATTTTTGGCTTGGGAGTAGTAGTTCTTTCTCAAGTTATAAACGCCACATATAAACAATGCATGATTTGGATATTTGCTTGAAACCGTTAAAACTAACCAAAGCTTTTTTGGTGTGCCAAAGCAGGATAATATCACAGTTGTTGTAGCCCACCATTAATGAGAACAACTATTCTAGCACAACAATGTACTGTCAAAGATGGAAGAAATATATGGCAAAAAATGGCCAAAAAAGAAAAAATAAATAGTCGCGTTAACGTCGAACAAAGAATTGGGGAAAACACATATTGCTTTAGGAAGAGTAATACCTTTCATTAAATTGATGAGTAGAACAAGTATTTGCTGGTATGCATCAGTAAAGAAGGTGTGAGAGAAGGGCTATAGGAGGAACTAGGGCTCGTGTCATTACCGCGAGGTTCCAGGGACTAGATTTGCTTCTGCTTTTCAATTTGGGGGTAAGTTTGATTTTTTCTTTTGCAGAGGACAAAAATAGAATTGCAGATATAGAAATTGAGGAGAAATCAGTAATTTCAATTGACCCCTACATCCCCATATGCTTGGCGATTAATTAATCTCACCTCTGGACCACCGATTTAAGTAGAGCTTAATAACTGATATAGTAGCGAGCCACTACAAAATTCTGGGCTGGCCTGTTGAATAGTCTTGCACATCAAATGGCGGATTGGTGGACATTAGTGTTTATTAGCAAGGCTAATACAACACATCAAACGCGCTTTTAGAAAATTATTTTGGAGAATTTTGGTATGTTTGTTTATATTTTGGAAAGAGATAATTTTTACTATAGTAGTTAAATTAATATTTTTTTGTTGAGATTTTGTGGAAAAAATAGAATTGAATAATATTTTTTATTATAAAAAAAATAATAATAAAATATATAATATATATGTGATGATTGGATGTAATATTTTTAATCGTAAAAATAATGACAAAACATTGTGATATATATGTATATATATCGACTTTTTGGTAATAAGCCAATTAGTTTAAAGTAAAATTTTGGGAATTAGTATTTATTATTTTGGGAAAAAAGTAACCCATATGTTTGGCTATATTTTGTCAAAATGAATTTATTTTGGCAAAATGTAACCAAACATCGCCATAATAAATAATATTTAATTTAACTTTTTTTCTCACTTATCAGGCAAGAAAGTAGTTGATTTAATGGCCACAATAAAAATATTCCTAAAAAATAGAACCAAATATACAAATAATTTTTAGAATTTTTTTTTCAAAATATAATATATATATATATATATGATATGGTATAACTCAACAAGTCTACCCCAACAAGTTATTGACCTTAGAGAGGGCTCTTAGTCCCACTTAACATGCATACTCAGCTGAGCCGAATCACCCAATTGTTACTGCTTGGTCAAGTGGATTGTTCTCAACCATACCCAACATGAGGCTTCAAGCCACTTTGCCCAGTTAACCATCCCTCTAATCGACCACCTTGTCTGTTCGATCATTATCAACTAGAATGCTCACTTCGGTGCTGACTTATATCTTTCCCACATTTAATGCTCTAACAGATAGCATGCCTCCGCATTAATGGTGCGTGCCATCCCAATAAAGTCTTTGCCACCAATCCTGCTACCAACTTTGGCAAAGAGGCACACCACCAGAATACTGTTCACCATAGAAATCAAGAGATGATGCCACCTGAAATTATACCAAAATTGAAAATGACCAACAATCCCCAAGCAAAGACGAGAGGCCTCTACACTTGATAAAGGCATTTCGGACATATTACCTATTAGGAGAAAACTATAAATACCTCACTTTCAGCCACATTTCAAGCAATGTCATATACACTATATGTTCGTACTTTTCTGTTTGATTATTTCATTTCGACTAGAACTAACTCGAATGTTGGAGTGCCTTCGCCGAAAGCACCTTGACTAGTTTAACGTTTGCTGTTTGTTGTAGATCTCAGATTTCGAAAAATATTGCTATTGGATCATTCGACCTCTCTGGTCGGATAAGCCTAAACACAACCCCATTCACTAAATACGACTTTCAACCTCATCAATATATTAAAATATTAGAATATCTATATACATATGTATGGACAATGAAATGGAACAACATTGTTTGAATCGTTGGGTTAGTTTGGTCTTATTTCTCCAAAATATTTTTTGATCAATGAAACAATACCAAATACATTGCGTATTTTTTGATATTGTGCTCCATAATACAGTATGCTATCCTAAAAATTCCATCACCTTGCTAATCACAAGTTTCTTCTTCTGGAAAATAAACATTACATATATAGGTATGTCTCTCAAACTCATTACAATTATACATACAAAAAATTTAAAATATAAATTTATTTATACTAATCAAAAAAGAACTTTTACACATCTACTATAAAAAGGTCTCCTTCAAAAATAAATTAAATGTATCTTTTCTTTCAAAACAATCCTTAGCTTCTTTTGAAAATAAACTCATACATCATTTCATCATCCAATACCACTCTTAAAAAAAAAGGATTTTTCTCCGTAATACCCAAACAATATCAAATAAATCTTTTTACACCGAGGGTGAAGAAATTTTGGAATAAAATAAAAAACACAAAACAAGAAGAAAATGGTGGGCAGTATTTATTAACGAATGTTACAAAGATTGTTTTGTGATGAGCATTATTGTTGTTGTTGCTGCCAATCCATCTTTGATTATTTAATTTAAAGACCTTAGAGGAGTTTAAAGTAACAAAATCAATGTCTTTTTATTGGGTTTTGAGAGTGTAAATAGATTTTAGTAGTATTTTTTATTATGATATAATAATAAAATATTGTGATATATAAATATATGTATATATGATGGTAATGATTATGATGTAAAGAATATGGGGCTTTTGGTCATTTGCCAGTTAAATTGCAAGGATAACTTGATTATTTTAAGAACCATTTTAGGAGGAAAAAAAAGACATATGTTTGGTTACATTCTCCTAAAAAAAATTTTGTTTTGGGATAATGTAACCAAACATAGCCTTACCAATTATGTGTTTTGGGAGAATGAGTTTTGGGAGTGAGGTTGGGGAATGTGAAATTTGTATTGAAGAATGTGATGTATGTTTGTTTATGACTTGGGAATAGTAAGAAAATTATTTTGAAAAATTTTGTATGTTTGTTTATGTTTTGGGGAGAGACAAATTTTATTGTAGCAGTTAAATTAATACATTTTGTTGTTTTGGGAGGACATAATATTAAATTATTTATTTAAATAGTAAATATATTAATAAATAAATTTTTAAGGTATAATTAATATTTTTGTTAACTAATATATTTAATAGTAAATATATTATTAATTAAAGTCAAATTAAAATATTATTTAAATTAGTAACTATATTAATGATTACACACTAATTAAAATATTATCAATATTATTTCAAGTATTGCTTAATTAATTACTATTGATATCATTAATTATATAAATTTTGAAAAAATTATTTAACTAATAGTTCATAATAATACGTGTAATAATTTTCTTTTGTTTAATTATCATTTAATATGATTTTATAATTAAATATTAATATTTTAATTTCTTTTGCTTTTATGTATCATATTCAATTTTATGTCATATACTTTTCTTAATTATGGAATATTTTAAAATAAATTTAATACTAAATTTGATGAGGTTGAAAGCTGCTTTACTAGATTGGGTTGTGTTTGAGCTAATTTGACCAGGGTGGTTGAATGATCTAATAGTGATATCTTCTTAGACTGAGATCTGCAACTACTAGCAAATATCAGACTAGCTGAGGTGCCCCCAGTTAAAGCATTATGATGCTCAAGTTAGTACTAATCGAGTAAGAGAATCGAGCAGTAGAGCAAGAGCATATAGTAAAAATGACATACTTGAAGGGTGGCCGGCAACGGGATATTTATAGCCTTCTCCAGGTGGCTGATATGTTTGAGATGCTCCTATCAAGTATAAAGGGCTTTTGTCCTTGTTTGAGAATTGTAGGTCATTTCTCAATCCTGTACTATTTCAGATGGCATCATTTCCTACTTTTCTAGGAGAATAGTACTCTAGAGGTATGCCTCTGGATAGAGTTGGTGGTAGAGATAGTACTGGGGTGACATGTGCCATAAATGTAGATTCACACTGACTGTTAGAGCATTAAATATGGTAGGGATATGATTCGGTGCCAAAGTGAGCACTTTGGTTGATAGTGATTGACCATACAGATTGGTCGATCAGAGAAATAGCCAAATGAACTAGGCGGCTTAAAGCCTCTCGTTGGGTAAGGTCGAGAACCATCTGCTCGACTTGGCAGTTATGGTCGAGCGACTCTGCCCGAGCTACTACATAGGCAAAGAGGTGATGTTCAATGGCCCAACTGGACTTGGAAATGCAGTTGAGTTTTAGATACAAAGTGGGCCTGGAAGTATTCTTTGGGGTTGATAACTATTGGGTTGGGCTTGTTGGGCTATCCTATATCATGAGCCCCCTACTCGTGGTCTTGATCGAGCTTGTCGATGAGAAGGAGTAGGGAGTAGACAGTTAATTGATTGTTATGGACATTTGACCAGGGGCGTTGCGATAAATGCTCTGGTCGAGCCAATGACTGCCACTCAGCAGAGGCAGGTCGAGGTTGGGAGGAGGCTTGCTGCCTTAGGAGTTCGCTTTCACTGATTACTTTGCCTTCTAAATTAAGGACAGTGCGGTCGATGTTGCCCAGTACCTATTGCGCTCAATTAACTTTATGGGCTATGTGGTAGGGCTTTTGCGGCCAGCACAAGCAGTTCTTCCCCTCACGTCAGTGATGCCCGAGCCTGACCAAGATGTTTAGAAGGGTGCCCAGACAGGTTAAGTAGAGAGTGCTAGGTCGAGCCAAAGTTGAAACTCTAACTATCTAAGATTATGGTCATCCGTTGTGGGCAATGTTACACCTTTGTAATCCTCTCTTTTTTCTCTTTTTTTTTCTTTTTGTACTTCAAGTTTGTAATCAACAGTTTAGTTTAATGAAGTATAAGCTATCTTCTTTGATATGTAGTTGATTCTTTTACAGTTTTCTTATTAAATACAATTGTCTCGTTACAAATATGTGGTTGATAATTGAAATAATTAACATGAACTCCCTAACAACTTTACTGTTAATTGAGGTTACTATTGCAGAGATACACATGATCTTGTCGAAACGTGTTTAACGTTCTATTTTAAAATTTCCCTCAATTTATAGTCGAGTTTCATTACTCTAATTGAGTTCGAGGTTTCTCAATTTTGTAGCGGGGAGCTAATTCATTGGTCGACTATAGAGTTGGGGTTAAGAAGCCATAATTGGGCAGCATGAAGCTACTTGTTGGGTCGACTGCAGGGTTGACTACTTAGTTTGAGCCGAAAAGCCTTAAAATGATAATGTGAAGTTGCTCTTGGGTCGACTACATAGTTTTAGTTGAGAAGCCTTGAATTGGCAGCATGAAGCCACTCTTAGGTCGCCTACAGGGTTGGCTATATAGTGTGGACTGAAAAGTCTTCAATTGGCAGCGTGAAGCCGATCTTGGGTTGATTATAGAGTCGACTTAAAACTTTAGCTTAGAAGCCTTAGTTTGGCAGCTTGAAGCTATTTTTAAGTTGACCATGTGGTTGACTTGAAACTTTGAGTTACACAAGATAGATAGGAGTGTTCTCGGCTATAGCATTACAAGTGAATGATAGTAGTATTGATAAAACTTTATTTATATTACAGAATACAAAGATGATTACAATGTGTTCTTATATACAGAATTTCTTCAAGTTGATGGCATTTCATGGGTGTGGGAGCTCTCCCCATCGATGTTAGCAAGTCAATAGGCGTTGTGCTTTGATAACTTCACGACAGTATAGGAACCCTCCTATTTTGGGTTAAGTTTGCCAACATTCTTGGATACCTCTACCTTCTTGAGAATAAGGTCCCCAACCATAAAGCGGCACAGCCTAAACCCTTTATTGTAGTTCTCTGCCATCTTTGATTTATAGTGTTGCATGGTGTTATAAGCTTCTTGACTTCTCTCATCTATTATCTCCAAGTTGAGTTTTTTTTCTGAAGTATTTCTGATCGGGTTGAAGTAGATTACTTGAGTTGTGCATTGTATGAGTTTAGAGGGATGATTGCTTTAGAATCATATACCAAACTGTAAGGGTTGTAACTTGTGGCTGTACGGGGGTGGTCCTATATGCCCATAACACCCTAGGGAGATCATCTGTCTAGCTCAACTTAGTCTCTTGTATCCTGGCTTTTAAAAGGTCAAGACTTGTTCTATTCGTTACATTTGTCTGGCTGTTCAATTAAGGGTCACCCACTGAGGTAAAGTGTTAGGTGATTCCCAAGGCCTCGCACTAACTTTGGGTGTTTTTGCTCTGAAACTGCATCCCATTATCCAAAATTAGGATCTTATGGAGACCAAAATGGTAAATGATGTCTTTCCAGATAAAACTTTTGATGGCTGCATCAATTATTTTTGGGATAGCTTCAGCGTTGACCCACTTGGTGAAGTACTCAACTGCCATAATTATGAACTTTTGCTGAACCTTTGTCTTTGGCAATGAACCTAGAATGTCGATCCCCTACTAGTCGAATAGCCAAGCAATTTGAACATTGACCATGGGCACAGTAGGTTAGTATAGGAGGTTCGAGTGGACTTGGCATGACAGACACTTTCAAGCAAAATCAACAGCATTTTTCAATATAGTAGGCCAAAAGTATCCGTACCTGATGATTTTATGAGCAAGAGATCTTTCTCCTAAATGGTTCCCGCACATGCCTGCGTGGATATCCTGTAAGACCTCATGAGCCTAGTCAGAGTCCAGGCACCTTAGGGGCGGTCTTAAGATCAACCTCTTATAGAGCTAGCCATGTTCGTTGAGTGCAAACTTGGTGGCTTGTCCTCAAAGGCGACGTGTTTCTATCTTCAGGGATCGTGCCGTGACTCAAGTAGAGCTTTATTAGATCTTGCCATGAGGGAACTGTCTCATCGATGCTCCTTACCAAATTATCTTCGAGGGTGCCTATTGATGATCTATTGGCGATCAAAAAAGTTATTGTCCTATCTCTTGTTCCTCTGGTCAAGCTAATAAATTTGGACAAGGCATCCACGTGCTCATTCTTAGATCGAGGTACCTGGTTGAGAGTGAATTTTTTGAATGACTGATGTAGTTTTTTGACCTTTGCCAGGTACTGGCTCATTATCGAATCCTTGTCCTTAAAATTTCCTTTAACCTATCCTACCATCAGCTGAGAGTCTGTGATTGCGACCAAGTGTTTGACTTCTCGATCGAGTGCCATCCTTATCCTAGTAAGGAGGGCCTCGTGCTTAGCTTTGTTATTGGTGGTTGTATAGTCAAGTTTGATTAGAAAATCATATTCTTTTACTATCAGGGAATGAAAAAACACTCATATCCCCTTTTGATGTGGTCGAGGATCCGTCCTTGTGGAGAGTCTAAACAAGAGGAGTTTCACTGCTCTTTTTGTGGAGATTAGCCCGCTCAACGATGAAGTCAACCAAGACCTATGTTTTGATGGCTATTTTAGGTTGAAAGGTGATATCAAATTCTCCCAACTCAATAGCCCATTTTGTTAACCTTCCTGATGTGTCTGGCTTCAAGAGTGCTTACTTTAATAGCTAGTTTGTCAGTACTATCATTGCATGTGGCTAAAAGTTTGGTCATAGTTTCCAAGCTGCAATAACTAATACCAGGGTAAACTTCTCAATCTCCAAGTAATTATATTCCGATCCTTAGAGGGCCTTACTACAATAGTAAATTGATCGATGGTTTTCATCCTTAGTCGAAACGAAGACTGAGCTAATCTACATTTTCGAGATAACTAAGTAGATGTGTAGTACCTCTCTGAGCTCTAACTTTGCAAGCATAGAGAATAAGGACAAGTACTATTTTAATTCAGTCCACTGGAGACCCAACTTCTTGGAATTTCTAAGAATCTTGAAGAAATGTAGGTTCCTATCGGCTAAATGGGTAATGAATCTCCCAAGGGCTATAACTCTCCTAACTAGGCGCTACATATCTCTTACTATTTGAGGTAGGGTAATGTCTAGTACGGCCTGAATATTTTATGGATTGGCTTCAATGCCCTTTTGATTGACCATATAACCCAAGAATTTGTCTCCTTGAACATTGAACATACACTTGTTTGAATTTAACTTCATACCAAATGCTCATAATATGACAAAGGTGTGGTTAAGGTCGAGCAGATGGTCTTTGGCTTTCTCTATTTTGACAATCATGTCATCAACATAAAACCTCCATAGACTTATCGATCTTATTTTTGAACATAAAATTGACCAGTCTCTAATAGATTGCTCCAACATTTTTTAGTCCAAAAGGTATGAACAAAAAGCAGTAAACTTCATTGGGGACTACAAAAACGGTTTGTCCTTGTCTTCAACGGCCATGAATATTTGGTGATACCCTTCGAATGCATCTATCATACTTAGCAATTTATAACCACTTGTAGAATTTACTAATAAATCTATTCAAAGCAGGGGGTAAGGATCCTTAGGGCCAGTTTTATTCCAATCGATGAAATTATTACACATGCATTACAAAGAGGGGTAGACATTGTCCCTCATTCTTGGGGATGAGTACAACATTACAAAGCCAAGACGAGTATTGAATTTCTATAATATAGCTTGTATATAAGAGTTTGCTGATTTCCTCCTTGGTGATTTAGCTCCTCTCGGCATTGAAGGTTCTCATCTTTTTCTTCACTGACTTGTACGAAGGATCGACATTGAGGAGGTGAACAATCATATTGGGGTTGATTCCTTCGATGTTGGATGCTTTCTAGGTAAAGATGTTGATATTTCTTTGCAGAAAATTGACCATGAGATATTCCATGTGGGGGCCTATATCTGTTTCGATGCTGGTAGTTTTGTCGGGGTTCCCAGGCTCCAGCTCGACCATTTTGAACTCCCCGATGGGTTCCACCCTGGTGTCTTTCAACTTTTTCTTCTTATTGGCTTAGCTCTTCTCAAGGTTCATTGTAGGGGCATCCCTCGAGGTCTTCAGTTACGATTGAGCTTTCTGCTTGCTTGACTCAATCGAAATAGTGTAATATTGCTAGGCTTATTTAATGTTGCATAGCTACTCGTTGGTACCCGTCGAAGTAGGGAATTTGATTTTCATATGATAAGTTGATACAATGGCTCGAAAATCATTGAAGAGTGGTTGACCAATTATAATATTATAAGCAAATAGAGTGTCGACGACTAGATAGTTTATCATCAGTATCTTCCTATGAGGTGCCTACCCGAATGATATAGAGAGGTTGATGGAGCCCTCTGGTATGTTTTTTAACCCCTTGAATCTAACCAAAGGGGTACGCATGGGCTCAAATTTTAGCTGGCCAAGGTTCATCCTTTTCAATATTGAGAGAAAGATAATGTTGGCAGAGCTGCCATTATTGACCAGAACTTTCATCACTTTAAAGTTGGTAATCTCAACGAAGACCACCATGGGACAATCAATTTTATGGTCAATATTTTTCTCTTCGAGGTGGCCTAGGTCATTGTCAGTGAAGGAGATGGGCTTTGCACTAGTGGATAAATGGAATATTATTTTAATTGAAGAGGCTTTGGTCGACTTTAACCTCCTTTGCGTTTGTCTCCTCACTGACTTTGAGTCCTCCCCAGTAGGACCCCCCACAATCATGTAAATTATTCCTCGAATGGGCAGCCGATTATCCTGGGTTGGTTTTTTTCCTTTATCATCTCTCCTTAGGCTAACTGACCTTTCTCTATAGAGAGCTAACTGACCTTTCTCTATTGGGAGTCTAGTCGATTCTACCCCCTTCAATCCTAGTGCCTTTAGCAATATATTATTTGAGATGGCCTTGCCTAATCAGCCTCTTAATTTCATCATGGAGATGGAAGCAATCCTTTGTGTCATGCCCCATTTACTTGTGAAAGTGACAATATTTCTTTTATTTTTCATTACCTCAGTTTTAGTAAGCTTCCTTAGCTTCTTAAGGAGGTTATCGCAATAGATTGCGAACAACACCTCCTTCTTAATGTGGTTTAGCGGAGTGTAATCATGGAAGTGTTTTATTGGAGATCGATGACCCTTCCTCTATTTCTGGTCATCTTTCTCTTTGTTTCTCTTTTTCTCAACCTTAGGGTTGCTGAATTTCAATTTGTTCATTTCTTCTTAGGTCATGTATCTCTCCGCCAAGTTGAGCAATTTTTCCATCAATTATGGGCGTTCCTGCACCAAAGCATTGGTGCATTTTTTATGTCAGAGTCCCAAGAACAACACATCAATTAGGAACTCAATCATGGGGTTGTCGATCTTCAATACCTCAATGTTGAACTTGGTAAAAAAGTCATGAAAGGACTCCCCCTCATTCTACTTGATGGTGTGGAGATGGATGTGGGGGAGCTTTATCTTTCATTGATTGGTGAACTGGTGCAGGAACTTATCACATAGCTGGTTGTAAGAATATATCGATGATGGTTCAAGCTTGACAAATCAATTGAGCACAATACTTTAAAAAGTGGTAACCAACATCCACATGTATGTATTCATTATGTCCATGTAATTGCATCATATGCTTGAATTGCACTAGGTGTTCACTAGGATTGATTAAGCCATCATACCACGAGAGTCCGATTGGGACCTTTGCATCAACGATGATGTGCTCATTGATTATCTCTTGCATGAATAGCAACCCCCTTTCACGGTGAGACCTCTGGGGGCCCTCGAGGTTTGGGATCTTCTCAATGTTTCTCCTCTAGATCTTGTTAAAGCATTTATTCAACTGTTGCATTTAGTGAGAAACTTTTTCCTATTCCTCCCGATCTGCCTGGGTCATGTTGCGATCAAACTGGGGCCTCGTGTGCTTTGGGGCACGAATGGGTCGAACTGCATGATTCGTTGATTCCTCAATCTCTTCACACTGGTCCAGTTTTGAATGTTTGACCTTATCGCATTACGAGGCTTGATTAGGTCAAATGTAATGATCTATAGAATTAGTAATATCTTTCCTTGGCTCCAATTTCCCCCTTTCTCTATGGAGGTGCCTGGGGCTGGCTTCTTATCTGATTGGCAGATGCTTGGATGTGGGCAACTACGACTGTCCTAAGGGGATCTTTTTTCTAACGGTGGCAGTTGTAGAGTTGCATTACTAGGGCAGGCACAATTGTGTGCATATTCAGTGTTGTAGAAAGTTGAGCAAAAATCTGGGTAAAGATTTGTTCACTTATTAGTTGAATTAGTTGAGGCATGGTTAGGGTAACAACTTGCTCTAGTAGGGTGCTAGGGCTTGGGGTATATGATACTTGTTGAGGTTGAGGGGGATAAGGAGACGCTATCCTTCTATTTTCCTCCATCTCAGATGTGGCATGCTTGATGTTTACCATGTTTTCAGTTGCAATCTCAAGTTCCCACAAACATCGCTAAAATGATAAGGTTGAAAGTTGTTTTACTGGATTAGGCTGTGTTTAGGCTAATTTGATCAGAATGGTCGAATGATCTAACAATAATATCTTCTTGAATTGAGATCTGCAATTACTAGCAAACATCAGACTAGTCGAGGTGTCCCTGACAAAGGCACTTCGACATTTAAGTTAGTATTGATTGAGTAAGAGAATTGAGCAGTAAAGTAAGAGCATAAGTAAAAATGGCATACCCAGAGGGTGACTGGCAACAGGGTATTTATAGCCTTCTCCAAGTGGATGATATATTTGAGATGCCCCTATCAAGTGTAGAGGAATTTTGTCCTTGCCTAAGAGTTGTAGGTCATTTCTCAACCCTGTACTATTTCAAATGGCATCATTTCCTACTTTCCTGTGAGAATGGCACTTTAGAGACATACCTCCTGATAGAATTGGTGGTAGAAGCGGTACTGGGGTGGCGTGCGTCATTAATGCAAAGGCACGCTGACTATCAAAGCATTGAATGTGGTAGGAATACGATTCTGCACTAGAGTGAGCAATCTGGTCAACCAGATAAATAGTTGAATGAACTAGGCGGCTTGAAACCTTATGTCGGATAAGGTTGAGAACCATCCGCCCAACTTTGCGGTTATGGTCGAGTAACTTGGCTCAAGCTATTGCATAGGTGAAGAGATGATGTTCGATGGCCCCACTAGGTCTGGAAACGCAGTTGGACTTCAGATGCAAAGTGGGCTTGTACGCATTCTTTGGGGTCGATAACTATTGAACTGGGCTTATTGGACTATCCCATATCAAAATTAATTACACATTATTTCCCCCCAAATATATATTAATCATTATAAATATATATACATACACAATTATCCATATATATACATATATGTATTAAATTTAAAAATACAATTTCACCCAACAAACCTAATAAAAAAGTAATTGACTTAACATTTATAGTAAATTTTATCTTTTACAAAACAATTCCAAACAAACCATTCTCTATATTTTCCCAAAACAAAACCAAACATTTGGTATATTTCCTGAATTTAACTCTCAAAACATACTCACCCATAATATTTTCTAGAAAATGCACAAACATAACCAAACTAAGCCAATGATGGTATGGAGTTTTAGTAGGTTAGAGGTGGAGAGAGATAATAATATGAAAATAGAGAGAAAATACATTTGGAGAAGATATAAAAAATTGAAAAATGTATTTTGAAAGTGAAAATAAAAATATGTTGAATGAAAATGTGTGTAAAATAATGTATTTTAATTTTCAAATAGTAGAAACTATGAAATGGAGGTTTGAAAATAAAACCAAATAGGGTGTCAGGGCCTTAAATTTCAAATTTCCAAAAATGTGTATCCAAGATTAAGTGTATATTCTTTTGATTTGTTCAATTTTTTTAGTGGATTAATTTACATTTTTCAAATTGACCTCTTAAAATTTATGAAAATCTAAAATATAGTGGGGAAGTTAATGTAAAATTATCATGAAGCGAACAATAGACTGGAATAAATCCATAAGCAATGTAACTTTACAAATTTGACAAATTTGTAGCTCTCTTTCATAAAATTTGTCTTTTCTCCTTGTACGTTTTTTCCTCGAGTTGACTTATCTCACTCAACTTTCCAAATACTTGATTTCTTAGATTTGCTTTAATGAAAATTGTAATAAAATTCCTTCTTTGGTTATCATACTTTCAATTTAACTATTGAGTCAATATTTTAACGGATATAGGAATTTAAAAGTATTGGTTCGAAATTGTGAATTGAAATGGACATTTTCATTACCTTTATCAGCAATGAGGGAAAGCGTGAAAAAAACATCAGATAGAAAAGAAAGAATTTCAAATATAATGTTTTAATTTTTGTTTTATAGAGTCTTGGCTATTCCTAGTATTAGTCATGAATTGTAAGTGAATAATTTTAGTCGTGACAATCTAGTTTAGGTGATATATGTTTCAACAGATTTACATTATCCATTCATTATAACTAGTAGGTGTGTATTTGATTAAAATTTATTGAATTGAAAGTTCAGTTCAGTTAACCAAAAATTTCTGGTGTAGGTATAGGAAATTTCGCTCTTAACTTGGACTCGAACAATTTTTAGTATCTGCTTTGATTCAAATCCGGTGATCAACAACAAATTGTTAGGGATGCTAGTGTACTCTCCGATGAAAACCCTTCGATGCTCAAGTCAATATTCAATCGAAGAAAGAAGGAAAAATATGCAGAGCGAATTATACGAAACTTTTTGTTAAAGATTGCGTACCTCTTATCTTGTCACTTAAGATGTTTATAATGAAAAGTTGTAGAATTTGAGTAAGTTTAGATATCTTCTAATTATTAGGGTCTTGTCTAGGGATGCCAATTTTCGACACTACATGATAACACGACACGAACTGACATGATATTATTTGGTTTGGGTTGGGGGTTATTGGGTTGGCTTGATATTGGGTTGACTTGATGAGCAACATGAAAATTATGGGTTGGGTTGGGTTGGGTTTCATGTTACATGATAATAACCCTATGTTTTTTGTATTTTTAAATAATGACTTGTTATTTTTGAACAATTTAACTCTAGATTGATTTATAAGAATTAATAATTATTAGTTATTATGTAAATTTTGACTATTTGGTGATATTGGAATGATTATTAATCATTGAATGGGATGATTTATATTTCTTTGCTGGAATTCAACTTCATTATTGTTAAAATTAAGTTGTGCAAAACTTTTGTTTTAACATGAAAATTTGTACATTATTGATATTGTAAAGAAAATTAAATGAAGTCTAATTATCAAATTGCTTTATGGTACAAAAGTTGGGATGCTAGAATATAATGTTAACTTTTTCTAACTTTTTGGCATAAGTTAACTTTCAGGTTGGGTTGGGGTTGACACGAAAACTTTCAGGTTGGGTTCGGGTTGAGTAAAATTTAGTGATATCCCTATTTCAACAAGACATGAAACAACCCAACACAATATAATTGCCACCTATAGTCTAGTCCCTAGGACTCTATAGTGCCAAAGAATAAATATGGGCCTCAATTTATGGCCCAAATATGTATATATATTTATATATATTTACCTCCAAAAAATAAGTGTGAGCTTTGATTAAAGGCCTTTTGTTTATCCTATATCAATTTCGATTTTCCAAAGTGAAAAATCAAAAACCAAACTAAACCATGTTCTGTTTGGTTTGATTTTTAACTGATTATGATCAGTTCAGTTCGAGTTTAATCGAAATTGAATCATTCAAAAATCAGTTTAGTATAATCCAAATCAAACCTGGTTCAACTACTCTCTCTTTTCCATCCTAAAAGTAGTATCACTTTTTGCTAATATGAGGGGAAACATGTATTGTTGTACTTTTTGAAGATCATGGTAATACTCATAAAAAATTTAAATTGGATTACTTGTTTTTCTGGTACTAAAAAGTATGATAGAAGTTTGTTAGATAAAAAAGGTTTGTGTTTTAACAAATTTAAATTGAATAATTATTTGGTACCAACATGCATGATAAAATTATTTTTGATGCATCTTGTAATAAGATGATAAAGTCAATTTTATTTTAAAAATAATGATAATATAATTTTATTTTCTCTTCTCCCTAATTTACTTTTAATTTGTTTTCAATTATCTCACCTTATCAGACATTTCTCTATTTAGTTATTCCAAAAAACTTAAAAATCCATTGACATTTATGTTATTTTAAAAATTATATTTATTTATCATTGACTTAAAAAATTAATAAAAAATATGAAATTTACTAAAACTACTAGCACGTAATGAAAGATATTTCACTTTCATCTTATTGATGCAGACACTCGAATAATAATACTTTAAAAAAATAAAATAAAAGAATCAAATTAGTTTTTGGTTTGATTAACTGAACCAAACCATCTCTTTTCAGTTTTCAGTTCGATTTTGCTTAACTGAATAAAAAAAATCAAACCAAATCCAAATCGAATTTTTTTAAGGTACAAAACTGAAGATCAAGCAGAACATACTTCAGTTTGGTTTTCGATTGGTTCGGTTAGTTTTGATTTTTTTTGCACACCTCTAATAATCGGTCACTTCCTAAACAAATTTCATATGCTTACTATATGTGCAGTCCTTAAGTAAGACATGTGTGTAGTCTTTGTTTAATTCAGAAAGTAAATGTAGGAAAAACAATTACTGTTTTAATACTATAATTTAATTGTATGTGCACTATTAGTTTCAAGCTAATGGCCTTGAATATATTTAGCCCAAATTTCACAATTTTTTTAACACATCTATATTATATATATATATATATATATTTAAACACACATATATATTATGGGCTAGTTTGTTTCGAATGATGTGATTATGAATAATAAATAAACAAATGTATATATTTTAAATCCATCAAGATAAAATAATATAATTTCACATTTGGTTGGTAAAATTAACTGAAAAGTAAATTAAAACAAAATATATAATTTTACGATTATAACTTTTTATTATTTATTTTAATAATCTTTTTACATACTAATCAAGGATAATTTGATCTTCTTGAATCTTATCCAACTTAAAAAAAATGTATTAAGCCTCTCATCTCTTAATACATATTCTAACTTAATATAGGGCCAATAACTTATTAAGGGCCATATATCAAGGCAAATAAACAATAAATTAGAGGTGATTATGCATTTATTAAGTATAATCAATTAAAATAAACAAGCTCTATATATATAACCTATCTCCATTCCCACCCCTACTCGAATCAGGCAGCCGGCTATGGCCTGCAACCAACACTGGCGTTGGACATGGCCATGCGACCAGTAGGCAGCCATGGCCAGTGCAACTCTAGGCTGGTGAGTTTGGGGTGAGGGGGTGCAGGTGGGTGTAGGGGTTGGGGGGTTTGCCTAGCTAAGGCGGGAAGTGGTTGGAGTGGGGGCGGGTTGGGGGAAAAAAGGATGACCTTTTTTTTTTCAATTTTTACTTATTTATTTTTTTAACTAATTTATTAAATATTAATTTAGGTATTATCATTATTTAAATAATTAAATTTTTAGTTATTTTATTTAAAATTATTAAAATTATTATTGTTAGTTTTAAATTATTAAATTATTAGAAATGTATTTATTATTTTAATACTGTGGAGTACGTAATTTTAAATTATAAAATTATATCTTAAGAGATGGTTTTGCTTTTTGCTTTTTAATTTTTCTATTTGTTCTTATTTATTTTTCATTAAGAAATAAGTTTAATTGAATTTAATTAAATTATTTTAGATATATTTATAATTTTAATTTTAATTTTTTAATTCAAGTTGAATTTAAAGATTATTCAATATTTAATAATTTTTTAAATTTATTATGAGTAATTTAAACCATGTTAAAATTACTAGTATAAACAATATTACATATAGCTCCAAGGATATTTTTGCCTAAAAAAATAATAGAAACAATTATAAGAAGATATATTAGAATTTTCACATATATTGATGTCAACAAATTTGTTGATGGAGGCTAATGATTCTTTACAAAATTTTAGATGAAGCGAAATTGGGGAGTTATAGTAATTTCTTTGGGCTTATTTATAAATGAGTAAAATCTTAAGGATTTTTATGCAATTAATTTAAATAAAAATATTAATATTTAATAGAGTTTGTGGCATTTTCCGTCAATTTTAATGGTAGAGAATCAAATGTATTAAAAAAATAATGAAATTTGAAAAACAATATTCAACATCATAAGGTCGGGATTAATTGTACACACATAGTTAAAAATGTCTCTATATATAATATTAAGACATTTTTGAGCATCTCAATAAACAAAACTTATAGACTACGAAAAGTAGCCTTATAAACTTTTGTTAGACACCAAAAAGTGTCTCTATGGATTTAGGGCACGTTTGATTTGGAATTTTGGTAATAGAAGCTATTGTAATAGTGAGATTAATCTTAGCTATTAGCCACTTCTCATATCTTGAAACTCATATTTGATATTATATATGAGCTCGTTTGATATGGAAGTTACTTAATATGTGCTATTATAGTAGTGGCTAATATATGATGGATTATAATTCTATTATTCCATTTGATATGTGATATTAGAATGAAGATTATGTGTTACTCAAACAACACCTAGTAGCTATTGTTATGTTTGATGTAATGTATTATTTTAGACATTTTCTAAAATAGGCTCGATCAAAACTTGGAATTTAAAGTTTCCTTCTTCGCTGACCGTGAAAAGAGCCCCCAAATTGCCCCCAACCTCTGCAAACCCAAACATCTTCAAGAAGGAAACCTCTACTGGTGCCGTTGGGAATCTAAGTGTAAATCTGGATTTGGACCTATTTGAGAAAATACAAAACATGAGAAAGCAGTATCGTGTATGGTGGTTTTGGTATTAAGTCCTTCCATTGTTTTCCTTTTACCATTTGTGTTTAGCGCATTCCACTTTTCATTTAATCTATTCTTGTTCCCCATCTCATGCGTAGGTTTTGATTTTGCTGTGCATTTCGTTCTACTTCAGGTTGATAGGTTTCTACATATCTCAGGTTGAGGTTTGTTTTCCACACACCTTACTACAGTTTGAATTGACCATGGAAGGAGGTATTATCTCAAATGTCTATTGAATCAATCCACAAACGATAATGTGTAATTTCCTCTTGCTTATTGGCTAATAGTGGGCTTAATAAAATTCAAAAAGATCTATTATATGAACGATAGGTTGGAAAGGTTACGAATGACTTTGACTTACATATTCATTAATTTCAAGCAACTATTTGATGCTTCCCCTTTGTGTGAAAGGATTAATTTTGTGGTGTGTTTATCTTTATATGATTTCACTATTTAAAGTGCTCACTCTTACAAATAGCACAACTTCAAAGATGAGTAGCACAAACAAACTTATACATATGTTTATCCTCCTTTTTGCTATCATGTCTCCAACATTGTAGTGAAAGTTCTACATTTAGGGATTAAGTTTGGCATGCACCTCTACATCTTTTTTCTTTATGTTGGTTATGCAATTCATGAATGTATGTCATAGTAGTTACATGTATCAAACTTGATGATTATTTAGGCCCAACTTAGTAAGCACTTGATTGATTTGACTTCAACACTTGTAGAAATATGTTCTTATGTCGCAATCCAATTTGTGTAGTTAGATATTCATTGTCTCATCTAAGAAAAATGACACAATAACACATACAGAAGATGTTCGAAAATGAACACCATGTGCATCCCTTTTATAATAGCATTAAACCTAATGAAAAGTAACAATTTCATGCAATCTAGTGCTTACACCATACACACCACAACATTAGACAGCACTAACAGATATTTAAACTTGTTTTACTAAATATTTTCCCTAATTCAGACATTGTTTTCTCTTTTCCCTCTTTGTATTTAGTTATTGCTTTTACTAGTAAGGAATAAAGATCTTTGATGGCAGGATTCAAAGTAATTAGACTCTGTTAAGATAGATTTCACTTCTTAAGTTTTTTCAGTAAAAATTTATGTGAGGCATTCAATTTCCATTTGTTGGATTGTTTAGATACGAAACTACACATGCATATCAAAGTGTAATATTAGGTCTGCTCATGGGACCGCAAGTAGTTTCTAACTTCCAAACACCAGCTCGTGTAGTTAAACATTATTGTTATTTGTAGATAGCCTTAGATATTGTTATTTTCTACTGAGTGCTGAAATATTGTTAAAAATATTGATATTTCTTTGCCCTCTTACTACGTATTTAGTGGAAGGCTCAATGGAACTAAAGTGTTCACCACCGTGCCCATGTGGTGGAGATACAATGGTGCTCCACCAATTGCACACCTCATATAATCCCAGTCGATGGTTCTATAAGTGTCCAAAGGGAGCCAATCACCTTAGACACTTCATGTGGTGTGATGTGTACCAAGGGATACCCTCATCAACCTCCCTTGATGGTCATGGTTCACGGAACCCCTCCACAGGTACTTTTGGTTCCATTGGATTTGATCATTATACGTCATCTTACAAGGGCACGAACTCACCATTTCCCCAGGATTTGATTGATGGAGAACGCACTGAAAGTTTAAAGACTGCTCAACCAGTGCATAATCCATGACTTGTAACCACCAGTTTTTTTAGTTCCCCAAGTCTGAGTGTTAATCCTATATTGATATTAGGGGGTTGTGTTAGTTGTGGGCTTATTGTTATTGTTGCGTTCATTGGGACATTACTAGGTTTGGCTATTAGAAAGTTCATGTTCTGATTACGTTAGACTGTGTTTTGTAATTATTTTGCAAATTAATTTAACTTGTCATCTCATGTTGCTTGGAACTTTAACCCAGGGATTTTTTTTAAATGTAATATATGCTTCTGCACTCTATAAACATATTTTTGGTATTTTGTAGTCATTATTCGTGTAACATTTTTCGTACTAAAATTTGTCCCACCTAAATGTTCCTTATTTATTTCTATTACAAATTTGGCTATTTGGTGAGAAGAAATAAAAAAAGGAACAAAGAGATATTTGGCTATTATAGACCAAGCAATTCTGAATGATTCAGTGAGCATATGTACAATTGAAATTAGCGTGGTACGTATTATAATTGTTGCCACATGCATTTTGTCTTCTATTTTTTATCTTTTTTTTTTTTTTT
>JACGDI010005628.1:149172-166190 GCA_014898725.1 Jacaranda copaia | reverse complement strand
CTTGTGGGAACATTATCAAGCCCATGCATGTACCATAACATTGAAAAATTACATTACCTTTTCAAATTCCCATTATTCTCATTTCCCTTGGAAATTGCATCTAGTTAATAGCTATCTTGGCCATGACTTGTCAGGGTGCTTTAGTGTGTTTTTTCTTGTACACACTTCTTAAGTCTACTGAAGCAATGTGTGATAAAGATCTTTTGCTTCTGTCTCTTCCAATCACAGGAATGACTGTTTAATTTTTTATTACATATGTTGAGTATATAGGCCAACTCTATACAACGGTGAAATACTTCGTCGTAAACATGTGTTTATTGCATATACACACTGCCATTTCCTAGTTCACACTTGACCCAACCTACATTCATGGCACCATGGCATCCCCAAAGTTAGGATTCTTTCTTGTATATTTCTTTATGGGTAAAGGACATTGATAGTGAGTTCATATCTCGGCTTGCTGAGTTTGCTCGTATGGATGGAAGACCACTGAGTTGATTTTATGTTACAGTTATTTGATTGTGCTTACACTTCGTGAATATTAAATTCAAAACCAACTTGAGTAATACAGATGCATGCATTCATTTCAAATATCTTCAACAGAGATATACCGTATTTGGGTTTTTGCTATCGTCAAAACCAGTTACCTATGATGAGGTAAACAATGTGGTGGCAGCGGCAAAATATATATGGGACTACATCACCATAGCAAGTTTTTTCAATTACTTATGTTCCATTTTGTATCTATTGCTTTATTCAGACCAGTGACGTAGTCATTAATGATTGATTATTGTAGAAATTTCTATTTTTTGAGGCTTACAAGATAAAGGGAGAATCTCAGTGGTTAGACCTATGTGATATTTTTGGCCTTCCCAAAAATATCAACCTTTTCTCATATTCTAACATCATTCAAATTTCTGACGATACAACCATAGTTGGGGCAATAGTTTCCAATCCCATTGTGGACCTTTGGAATCATCATTCTGGAATATCTTGTACCTTGGCCCTGACAATGATGATGGAAGCCTGGACTCAGTTAAGTTAACGAGCCATAAAGAGATATCAGCTCCACGTGTCAGTCCTTACTCAGATGTGTACAGTAATCTGTGGACAGAGCATGATGACAGAGAATGGTTTGGAATGTTCCAACCACCCTCAAGTGGAGGGCCAAGTAGCTCCTATGCGAGTTCTAGTACCACTCCCAAGGGTCATGGCAAAAAATGAGTCCCACTATGGGCATATTAATTTATGATTATGGTTTAGTTGCACGTGTTTAATGTAGTGAGTGTCATCATTGTCAAGTTAGCTATATTATGCTTTGTTTAAGTTTTGATTTCTTCCCGTTGGCATTTAGTTATTGCGTACTAGTTTCATTTGTAGCTACATTATTATCATCTAATGAAGAGTTTGTATTTCCCTTTTATCTTTTTTCCTTACGTAAGTATTTTCACTATATTGAAAATTATTCAATATAGGACATACAATTCATTAGTACTTATTAAAAAAAATCATTACTACTAATTATCTGATATATTATTTATAATGATCTTTTATTAAAATTTTCAAAAAAGCCCGCTACATTACAAATCTAGAAAGAGTAATTTCAAAGTAATTGTGTTTGTTCTAGTTTCAAAAACACATATAGCATAATTGATAAGATATACCATGCAAAACAAATAACATGAAAAGTGATTTTAAAACTACATAATCATATGCTTATCATACCAAAATGTTTTACAATAATATATTTTAAGAATATTTAGTAATAAACCTTTTTTGGTTAATTTGTTCATCACCAAAAAATGGTATTTGGACATTCTAAAAAGTTTCTTTCCTCATCTTATTGGCCATTACCAATGACAAATCATGAAAATGAAATCAAGCAAAAAATGACGGTTCCATTCCTAGCACATTCCTTATAAAAACCAATAAATATGTGGAGTATAATTGAAATTATATCATGAACATTTAATTCTCAAATTTATTTTCATCCTCAGATCATTTCGCTCCCACCTAATTTTGTGTATAGATAATGCATTTCCATAAAAAGTGCTACAAGCATCTTAAATTTAAAATGTGAAGATAATTTAATACACTGCTCATTTACGTAAATGGCTTTTTTTTTTTTAAATAAGGAAGTTATATTTGAATGAACCACTATCTTTATAATTATGTTTTCAACCATCAAGATCTTTTATTCTAACTATGCAAAAAAAAAAATAATTTTACTGTATGATAGACAACCCAACATGGAAGACATTTGACCGCTAAGTCGTTAGGAGGCTTGGATTTGATTAGTAACACAACTTTATATGGTTGTCATTATCAGTTGCCCTGTGAAGTCAAACTAAAGTACCTATCATAATATGTGAAATACTCTTACGTTTTGTCAAGCTTTTTCTAAGAAAGCACCACAATTGAGGTTAAAAGTTGCCATTTTGTGTATTTAAGAAAAGGCTATTGTTAGTTGCTAAACCAGAAAACATACTACAATTGCTAGCCATAGTGGAAGTGAAAATTATAATTAATTTTGAGATTGCTTAATGGATATGCGATGGAAATCAACAATATGAGGTCTGCAAAGACAACTAGCTTCATTGAAATTAACCCAACACTCACCTTGAATGTAACAGAACATATAATGTCAATACACATTTCAATCATTTGCCCACTTAAATGTAAGCAAATAGAATATTTTAGCCAATACATTCATTGCCCCATTTCCCTAGTTTGCATTTAGATTCTCTTACCTTTGATCCATGTGTGTAAGGAATATAAACTTGATTCATGATGCGATATGAAGATACCAGAGGATAGCTATCCCATGACAAGAATAATGAACACAAAGTGGATGAAGAATAGTCTACTGATGTAGCTGCGAAGCAAACAGAAAGTAACTACATATTGTACATACACAATGCGACCAATAGAGAGCGTTGAGCAACAAGAACATATGGTGTGTCACCTAGACACCATACAATAAAGGCAACACACAATTAGGCTACAAATAGCCCTTAATCGCAAAATAGGTGGGA
The DNA here is from genome assembly GCA_014898725.1 of Jacaranda copaia. Taxonomy (NCBI): domain Eukaryota; kingdom Viridiplantae; phylum Streptophyta; class Magnoliopsida; order Lamiales; family Bignoniaceae; genus Jacaranda; species Jacaranda copaia. The sequence goes on along the minus strand of JACGDI010005628.1, from coordinate 163,155 downwards.
ACTGTAAGCAAAAAGGCAGTGCAATAGTCTTCAACATAAAAAATACTATCAACGCTCTTACCTACTTTGCAGAAGGTTTCTTACACATCTACTCTAACGAGTAGACAAAATAAATTTATGGTAACAACAGTTTATTGAGATCACGTGAGAGAGCGCAGTGTACCAAAAAGCAACAATACAACGAAACGGGCTCGGGCCTCATTGTTCATGCTCCAAAATGTGTCCATATCCTCTTTACTATGTGCTAGGTGATATGTGGTTTTGATTTGGTCATCAAGGGTGAGATATGGAATGCCTTGTATAGCTTCAAACAAAGAAGATCTGAATGAGAAGTCCATATTCAGTGATGGTGCCTCTGCTTAACTTAGCTTTTCAGCGATATTCCCTAGTGTGGTTTTGGTATCTTCGATCAGAGACCCCATCATATTTTCTAAGACAGTATCACATGGGTTGACACTCTTTTGTTTGCCTAACGATGATGACCTTTTTTTGAACCCAAACCTAAAGGTGGAGTTATAGATTATGCATTAATATCAAGATGAATCCCCTGAGGTAATACATCAATCGGATCCCCACTATCAACTGCCTTCTCCCTTTCATTTTGGGACCCCTGTAGGAGCTCTTGTATGATATCGGCTACATCAAATGCCCCATCCCCTGTGGCCCTATCATTCCCAAATATGTCCACCCAACTATCATACCAAGGATGTGGTTTCCCTCGGAGCTTAGCTTCATCAGGATTTGCTTACACAAGGATATAAACATTTCATAAAAATGGATGGTTTGGAAAATTTTTACAAAGTCACATTCAATAATAACCTATGTATGTAATAATATTGTATACCTTCACATAATCTGCCCACACTCCCTCTGACTCCACGATAATCATATGTGAATTACAGTCCATACTTACGCTCCTACCTCTACTACAACCAAGTATGCCTCGTATAGTTGAGTATGTTTTCTTCCACATTTGGAGCTGGATTTGATATGTTTGACGATGATGCTACACTCTAGGAATTTCTCAGACATCAACTTTTCTAGCCTTACCATGTAACCACCTCAAAATAAACTGTCGCAATGCCAACCCCCAGCTCGCAGGTTCTTAAGCGTATGTATCAATGCTTTCTTTTCTTGATGTGTCCAGTAACGGCATGGGGTAGCTGGTGCTTTGTTCGACCGCTCGGCGCTATGAGATGAGCAACTAGATTGCTCCATGAATTGTTATTTAAAAATAAAAAAAACATTTCAAGATGTTGGATGTATGAAATTGATGGACATGTGAAGACAACAGTAAGGTGCTCATTTAGAAACACTTTAATTGCCAAATAATGAAAAATGAAGTTAATTGTATATATCATACATGGTAAAACAAACAAATGGCACCCCAAAAAAAATTGCTATGCCATCATATATAGCATTTCAAAATAATAATGATTTCACATCAGAGTTAAATGATACTCTAAAATTTTAAATAGTAATAGTCAAAGACTAGCCTATAGGGCGAAGCATCCTATAGATAACATAAGCTAATTAAGAAATAGTAACATTTGTAACATAGAGGTGTCATAATAATGAACCCTAAATTGGATCGACGACCGTAAGAGAATGATCTAGTGGGATCCTCTCCAGGATTGGTTTATGTTGTCGGCTAACTGATCACGCCAATTACTCCACTCGAAAGAGCTCTCAATGGTCTCAATATGTCCAACATCCATGTCTTCATCAATCCCATCTGTTCCCCCCAGTATAGTTTCCTCCAATATTTTTATATTCATCTATGTGTGAATTTAATTATGTAACATCACACATGCCATGATTATCATATTTTGTGTCTTGATTAGATAGTAGGTAGTGCTTCGTAATATAGCCAATCAGGACTTCAGGAGTTTGAAAGCCTTTTTAATGACGTTGCATGCTCTAGCATGTTTCATGTTAAAGTATGCTCGAGGGTTTTGTGGTGCTAAAGCTCCCTTAGTCCAATCGTCTAAGTGGTATCTTACCCCACGGTATAGGGTAAGAAAACCTTCACAATTTGTATATCCGGCATCACATAGATAGTAATTTCCTACATGTGAATGGTTGACATTACATATAAAGAGAGAAGTCAGAATTACAATTTATTAGAGGATCTAGATGGCTCTTTTATTCACAACGCACTTAATAAAAAATTACCAACAAGAACATGTAGTCCATTAGGTTTGTTAATAGCTGTCCGTAAACCCCGACTATCCATAGCCGACCCCTCTCAACCAACAGTACATAAATGAAGTTCGTTTCGTGATTACATACACCAAGAACATTAACAGCTATGTCACCCTTCTTAGACCTGTACTTGGTTTGTTCACTGGACAGAACACGAACCTGGATATACATGCCATCAAGTGCACCAAGGCAACCTTACATGATATAACCGTGAACTTAGTTAAATGCAATGCTGGATTTAAACAAAAAGTCAATGACATAAACATACCTTAAAGCATTTCCATGGTTCACTAGTACAGTCCTCATTGATGGGTTGAGGGTGGACTAGGAGTAGTGGACTAATCTTTATAACTGCTCTTAGTCATTCTTTGAAATACTTACTAACTGTGTGACCCGATCTTTTGAAATTATGTTTCACGACCCTATTTTTCTTATGATGTGCTAGAATAGATAAAAAAGAGGCCACTTTCTTTGGAATTCCTTCAAACTTTTCGTCTCTAAGCCCCCCTACATGTTCCAACAGAGAACAAAGTCTCCAAAATGCCCCTCTATCCATTCGTAAGTTATTCAAACATGTTTCATCACTTAATTCCACAATCTCTCTTATGTGTTTGATCTGATCTGGTATCTTAGATATCATGCTCCACATCCTAGGACTCCGAGTACGCATACCCCTCATTCTTCTAGACCGTATAATGTAAGTATGATATAACAAATAAATGCAAACAATCCTTTGAAGCATAAATATATAAATCTATATAAAGATATGGATTTTGATACTCACATCCATCGCATTTGCTGACAACAAATCTAGGAGGAAAAAAAGAGTTGTTGGTTAAATGGCATATTTATTTGATTTCCTTTCCAATATAGGAAATACCACATATCTTCTCACAATGTATGAATTATCAAATATAAATGCAGCTTCAGTATACTAATCATGTTCAAGTTACTAAGGTAGGTAAACTTATGCAATTATAGAATTATGTTGCACAAGATACATGGTGTTTTAAATAGACCAGCTTACATTAGTGATATTTCGATATTAGAAGAAACATGATTATATGTGAAAGCTCCCACAAATCCATTTTCCTATTGCTAAACCAAACCCACTAGCATCCTTTCTTATGCAAAACTAAATCGTATTTAAAAAAATAGGAAAATTTTGTATCAACTTAATCGGAACAAAAAATTTAACATAATCATTTCCACCTGTACTTATAAATTTTGTATACCGACATAAAACAAGCCTATACGGGACTGTATAAATTCACACGTGTTCCTAGTATATATACTAGAGGATGTGAAGTTTTAGGATGCCAATTTCTATATATAATTTGGAATACGTTTGGAAACCTAAGGGCCTATTTGGTTTTATTTCCAAAGTCATTTCTAGTTTCCAGCTATTTCTAAAAGTTGAAAAGTTAGGTGTAGGTTTGAAATGGAAATGAAAATGTGTTTGGATGATTGTTGGAAAGTAATGATTAAGATATGTATAGAATTGAAAATGTGGTTGATTTATATTTTTTTTATGTTTAAGAAGATTTATATAATAAAAATATTTGTATATTTTATTAATTTTAAAATAATATTGATACTTTATGTCAAATTAAGTTTGAATTTGGTTGATGTAATAATAAGATGATATGTTAGAATTAAAAAGAGTTTGAAAATGAAAATATGAATAGTTTGAGTGAAAATAGAGAGAAAGTAATAGTTTTTAATTTTTATTTTTGGATGAAAATGAAAAGGGGTTGTGGAAATAAAACCAAACAGGCTGCAAGTTCTTGATGTTACCTTAAATCATATTTGAAAATGATTCAATTAAAAAGAGGGCACATGGCATTCCTTTAGCGTAATTAAAAATTGTAAGCTCCAAAAACTTAATGTTAAACAAGCAAGCAGCATAGTACCTTAATGGTGTTCAGCAAAAGAAACAAGTTGTAATCACGGACCATTCTTTTATTTTTGGCAAGCGAAATTCCAATTGAATACATACAGTAACTAAGCTGACAGTAATGGAGTGGGAGTTAGGAAACTATATGTTCATTACCAAAGTAAAAACTAACAACTAATAAATCCCACCTACATATGAATGGAAGCTTGCACATAGTCAACAAATTGGGTATTCCTACTAGCATTACAACAACCATAAGTAAACTAAAAAGCCAAAAACAAGAAGCTGGCAAAACATAGAAGCATACTTGATGACAGGACACCAAAGTGAAGCAGGAGGAGATTTTCATTCCTAGATCAATTTGAGATAGATTAGAACCTCCACTGCTCTCTCAACAAAGCACAACGGAATGCTACCACAACCTGTGAGTCGAATGGGAAGAAAACATTAGTCAATGCATGATTTAAGCGAATGTATAACACTTCATAATGAAAAAGGAAGAGAAGCATGATTCTAGAATAATTGATATAAATCTGATGCCATGTCGCGATCGACTACCAAAGATAACTATGAAGTACGGTAAGTGGGTGTTCAAAGCTTTCGATTCGCCGAGTTTCGCATATAAACTACCCTAGGGCTATTGGGTTTTGTTAGCTAGTGAAAGGGAAACATAACAAAAAATGTGAACGAGAAAGGGGATGGGGAAATTCAATTGACGATTAAGGGATAGAATAGCCAAATGGCATACATAATTTGAGAACAAAATTGACATTACATGTCAAAACAAGTTTGGGTCACTGCACACGATTCAACAATCACGGCCAGTTACCCGCTATTGGACTAGCGTCCAGTAGCATGAATAGTGCCGGGCCCACGATTAGTGTAGGGCCAGCCTGTAGACTTATGGGTGGATATCAAACCTGGGATTCCTTGAGATTACTTTCTCCTTTGGTAGCTATTATATGATATCAAACGAGCCCTATGAAAATTAGCAACCGCTTAATCTCTTTCTCATTGTAATATCCAGTTTGGTATGCATCACTATAAATGATACACCCATTGTACCCTTTATCATTCATACCATTCGTGTAAAAATGTGTCCCTCAATGATAGAAATTAATAGAAAATTCTCCCTGCTTCCCCACCAAAATTTCCTTTTCTCTCATCAACAGTGTGTTGCTCTAAAGGAAGAGTAGGGAAAATCTAGCGAAGGTGAACACTGCAGTTGCTGTGGATCTCATTGCCCAGTCCAAGTATTTCATTCAATCTTCTTGGTTGCCATTTCAGTTTCCTATTTGTTTGCATGTATTCCATTGCACATTTATACATGATGAAAAGGGGATGTCTCCATATGTGGGCCGACTTGTATAATATGCAATATTTGGCCGATAGGTACTTGTAGGTTTCAATTTCAGAGGAATTGTGATGTCGCTTGTGCTTCTTAGAGCATGTGTCTCATTTCTAAACCGTTAGTACCTCTGATTGCTCTTCAACGAGGTTGGAAATTTGTCTCCAAATATCCTCGATTTACTATTTAGTGATGGAAGAACAAAAGGGGTTCTGTAGTGGGGGCCGACTGTTGGTCGTTAAAATTGCAAGGAGAGAATGTAAAATAGGTGCTCTGACTGAAGGTCAAAATGGAAGGGAGAGTTTATTGTGCAGCTAAACAGCAAAAAAGGGTGCGATTGTGTACTCGCACTCCCAACCCCGCAACTTAAATATCAGCTAATAGCGTGTACAGTGCCCGGCCAGTCATTAAAGGCAAGTCGGCCCGAAATCTTATCTATCATATCAAACATGCTATTAATCCCCACTATTGCCTCTTGTAGTAATTAATGTGTGGTTATACTATACATAAAAGTATCTTATAAATATGGCATAAAGACAATTTTTTGTGTCAATATAAATGTATAATTATATCTCACAACATTTTTTTTCTTTTTTCTTTCCTTCCTTTTTTTATTTATTTAGTTTATTAATATTAATTTTATTACATTTAATTTAATTATTTTAAAATATATTTATTATATTGATATTATTAAATATGCAACTCGATTATAATAACTATGTAATGTTATTATTTTACTCAATTAACTCAATTAAAAGGGAGGTTTAAAATGGTTATTTTACTAACTTCGTCAATTTATATGATAATCATTGCCATAAGGAGTATTTGCAATTTCTTTAAAATTGTTAATTTTTTATAAATAAACCAAATCTTAAGGAGTGTAGGTAATTAACTCTTAAATTATTAAAGAGTATGGTGTAATTTTTAGTTCTATTAATTTAATTATGAGTGGAAGTGATTCTTAATAGAAGTATCGTCATTTCAATTTAGGGTAATTTTAAGTTGAAAATTAAATCATCATGATACCAATAATTAAAAAGTGAATACATAACAATAAACGAAAACTATGGGTACATAACCTTAGAAAAACTATACAATATAAAATAAGGACACATCCCTTACAAAATATAAATAATGAAAAGTTCAAATTCTATATATCCATCTGTACATTTAATTTACTAATTTTTTAATTTCTATACATGATTTAATTTCTTCCAGCGAGGCAAGAGGCCAGCTTGATCCAGAAAAAGAGCGCAATCAATTCTATCCGCAGAAGAGAATTTGCCACGTCGCTCCAATCTTCTAGACACTGGCTTCACGCCCGATTGATTCTGGAGACAGGCCAGTAGCAACTCACTATCTTCAGCAAGCCCATGGTGAAACCCCATTTCAGCATTTCCATTCCAATAGTCCAACTCTCCATTGACCTGGGAATCCAAAATTTACTCTCAAGTTCAATATTTTTCATCATTTAGTTGCAACTAACAAACATAAGATTCAATTTTTATGCCAACAAAGAGATTTAATTCTAATAATAGTAATACGTTGCATTTAAAATTAATAGATAAATTACCTATTGTCGAAAATTTAATAAAGTATATATGTCATAATTTTAATATATGACTAAAGTTAGTCAACTACAAGAATGACTAATGCTATAACTCGACTGAAATATTTTAAGAGTTAATATGCTACACCTAAAGATTTTTATGTAGGTAAAGACCGCATATAAGGTTGCTAAGCAATTATGATCAATTTTACATGCACGTATTTTAAGATGTGTAATTATGAGAATTGACGTGATACGTGAAGCAATGTGAGACTGTGGATCATTGTGAGATTTTTGTTGTTTATTTGTGAGATATATTTTTTGAGAAGAGGAATATTTTTTTATTTACATGAGTTACAGTTTTTGGTAGAAAATTTTGTAAAAAAGAATTTTAAATATTGAACAAATTAAACTATTATACGTATTAAATTATAGAATTTTGTTATCAAACAAATAGAAATTTGCAATTTAATTCATAGTCATTTTTAATGTGTAAAATGAAATTTGTATTATATGTATTTAAATTTAATTTGTATTAATTCTATAGTTAATATTTTTAAAAAACATTTTCCTCAAATTTTCAATTTTATAAAATAAATATGCACGAGTCTTTTTGTATAGATTATGAAGAGTTGAAATTGAGATTTTTGGCCATACTTACACTAAAAAAATGAATTTTTAATCGTACATATTTATTTTGAAAGTTTGTTATATGTATTTATTTTTATAGTTTAATTTTCATTATACCTATTTACTTTAACATATTAAATATTTATTATACGCATTTGAACTAAAAAATATTTTTTTATTGTACCTGTTTATTAATATTTTATTTATGAAATTTTATATTATGGAACTCTATCATATTTTATTAATTTGCATGCGTTGAAATTCTAGGGGAAATTTTTTATAATGTTTAATTTGTGCAAATAATGTTGAATTTCAATCTAAGGGGTCATTGTCTCGTTGACAAGTTCTCCCTGCACTCCCATGGCTTTGGATTTGTAACTTTTGACGAAGGGCAAGCAGTGGAAGAGGCAATTGAAGCCATAAATGGGATAGATTTAGATGGCCGAACCATAAGTGTTGTATAGATATATAATGTTGATCTCTGTTGGATAAAAGTAAATACTATTATATAAATTAATAAACTATAACATATCTAATTTACTAAATATAAAATAGGAATTATTTCAAAATAAAATATTGTATAGAAAATATTTGTTAAATTGAAGTTAGAGTGCTGAGACACAAAATAAATGAGGCCTTTTCAATAAAAAATATAAATAAGAGGAGGGTAAATGATAAATCATTACTTCTATGGTTCGCTCACTTGATAATATGGGATGGAGAGTAATGAGATAAAATGAGGGATGAAGAGTAGGATAAGATTAACTTGTATTTTTTAAATTAAATTTACTTTGTAAAATGATCGAGTGATTGATAAAAGTAAATAATTATATTGAGTGTTTATTTTGATGAATAATAATGATTGAATAATTTTCAAAAAATTTAAAATATTCTCAATTAAAAAAAATTATTTATTATTTTATTTAATGTAACAAAATTAATTTTTTCAATTTCAATGCAACATCCAATTATTTCTTTCTCTTTTTCCAGACATCCACCCAACTTCTTTAACCCACAATGCTTTTCACCGTCGTCAGCCGCCGCCGCTCATCGTGCTTGCCCATTGCTCACTGTTGTCCGCTACTCACGGCATATCGCCGTTCCCGCAGCCCTTCCGTTCCATTTGTTCCTCTTCCACCTTCTCCTTTTGTCTTATCTTCTTGGTTTTTCTTTTCTTTCATCCTATCTCTTATATTTTACGTATTATTTTTTAATATTAATTTTGAGTTTCAAAATATATTTTGCAAAATTCTAAGAGTTTATTCTTGTTAAATTTTGATTTTACCATTATTTAATTATTTACAATTTTCTCAATTCTTGTTGTTTGAAATAGAAACTTCTGCAGTTGCACTCTACTTATAAAATATGCGGTAACATGAAAGGCTTTAGATATTAATATAATTTTTATAAGTACTGGACATACCCTAAATATTACGTAAGGCCCAGTTCCATTTTTTAGATAACGAGGGATGACAGGCTACATCATAAAATGTGAGCATTTGATCAAATGGGAAGTACGCTCTCATTCATCGTTATCCAAAGAGCAATGTAGACCTTATGCAATATATAGGTTATGTCACCTACTTATAAAAATATATTAATGTCTAAACCTAATGTTAACACGTATATTATGAGTAGAATGCAATTGCAAATTTTTTTATTAATTTCAAACTACAAGAATTGAGAAAATTGTATATATAATTGAATAATGGTAAAATTAAAATTTAAAAGGAAAGAATTCTCAAAATTTTGCAAAATATTAAAATATATTCGAAATTTAAAATTAGTATTAAAAAATAATATGTAAAATATGACAAAAGTAATCAAATTGTTTTGCTTATGTGAATTAGAGAGAAGAAAAGTATAGAAGAATAAGAATGGTGGCTTAAAATTTTTTATCACAAAATATAATTTATTTTATATAGCGTTGTTACTTAAAAGAAAGAAAGATCACAATATTAATTAAGACATTTGGATTAAAAGTTGTACAATAAAATAAGGGAAGAAAAGACCAAAGAATGGTTGCCTGGACTACACAAAATTAAAAGGCGAAAATAACAACTCTTTTTAATGAAATTTCATAATTAATAACAATTATGTACTAGATACAGATCTATGTAATGGTTTCATCGTATGGAATTTTATAAATACTCTCGTGCCCCATTAGGTAAACAACTCTTGGAGTGGATCAAATTAATTTTTCACTAAATTTTGTAACAATATATTATCCAGTAAATTTGACAATATATTTGTTTCCAATCTCTTCATTCGAATGTTAAACTTATATGAGGGGTTGCGAGTATATAATGATTTTTCATAGATAATAGCAATCAAGTCTTTTTCTTTTAATTGTAATAAATAAATTCCCATATCTCAAAGTACATTATGTAAATAGACAATATTGAGTTTTCAGTATAAAAGTGAGTTATCTTAATAATGTGTAGTATGAAAATTAAGATAATCAATAAGTGTAATAAATATAAACATATACTAGACATAAAAATGCTTGAATAGAATATTCAAATATCTCATCGAGAAGTATATGAAGGTCTACATCCATGATATGCTGGTTAAAAGTCTAGAAGAACATGATCATGTTGAACATCTATGGGGCATTTGACATATTGAGGCTGCATAGGATAAAGTGGAACTAGGCTATAAATGCACTCTTTGTGCAACAAGAGGTAAGTTCTTGTGATGCCTCGTGACAAAAAGAGGTATAAAAGTTCAAGGGAAGATTGATTCAATCATGAAAATGAAGTCACCAAGGAGGGTCAAGATGTGCATAAATTAGCTAGGAAGATGGTGCTAAATGAGTTCACGTCAAGATTAAGTGACAAAAATCTCCCCCCCTTTTTAACACCTTGAGAAATATTAAGAAATTCTAACGGACTTAATGATTTGCCTATCTTCACCTCCTCTTTTAGATGAACCAGTCGAAGGTGAGCCATTCTATTTGTATTTAACTATTTTGGATGATGGAATTAGTTCAGCCCAAGCTCACATTGACTAACCATTATAAACTTATTTATTACACTATTAAGTTGCTGTAGGAAACTGAAAAGAAATGTAAAGTGATTAAAAGTTTGCATTCGCCCTAGCAATCATTGAAGCAATGTCTATACTTCCAATTACATAAGATCGTGATCTTATAGACTAATCCTCAAATAGATTTTATGAAAGCTCAATCTATCTGGAAGGATGGTTAAATGGGTACTAGAACTTAGAAAGTCTGAGATCGAATACCAACATCGTGGCACAATTCAAGTACAAGTGTTAATAGACTTTTCTACTCATGATGACAGCAACAAGGAGAGCCCTAAGGCGAACCCTGAAGTTTGGATGTTACATGGTGATGGTTATCAATAGCCTCAAATGGTGGAGCATTGAGGCTTGGAGAGGCCAAAATAGAAGCATGTTTGAAATAAACTTCTGGGTGACGAACAATAAGATGGAGTATGAAACCATTGTGGCTAGAACGTGGTTTATTGTTGACATGAAGATCTAGAACTTGATCACGTATTCACGTATATAGATTTTATTATGCTCCGTTGTCGAACTTAGTGGAGGATCCGTTTGCATGAAGGGTCCAAGTTGGAAGGAGACTTCCAGTTTCATCTCCTATATCTTCCACTAGGAAATCAATCAAAACTTGTGCTTTGATAGGAGGTTGAGGGTGAAACTCAATCCCATATTAACTTAGCTCCAAAACCCATTTGACATGTCTTCCAAAAGCTGCAAATAGTTGAGTATCCTCTCCAACAAGTAATTAGTGAACAACCACTATTTAGTGAGCTTGAAAGTAAGGGGTAGAGCTTATGAGCACTAGTCACCAATGCATAGGCCAGCTTCTCAATGGGGGAGTAGCTCATCTCTAGACTCTATAGAAGGTGGTTGATTTAGTACATTGGTTGGTGTTGCCTATCTTGTCTCACACTAGGGTGACACTAACTACAACTTTGGTGTCAATGAGATACCACTACAAGAAAATAGGGCTTTAGAGATGGAATTTGTCAACGAGATACTACTACAAGAAAATAGGACTTTAGAGATGGATAATTCCATCTCTAAAGCCTTGATTTTTGTATGTGAAACAAAATAGAGATGGATTTTCAGTCTTTAGACCCATGGCTGAAAGCCCTGTCTCAAATTTAGAAGGCGGAATGATTTCCATTTCTGAATTTAAAGACAGATAAATACAATCTCTAAATTCGTCTCTAATATCTAATATATTTTTTAGCAGAATCCATCTTTATTTTCATAGCCTTTATGTTTTTAATTCTGTCTCTAATATCTAATATTAGTTTTACCAAAATCCATCTCTGATTCCATCTCTATTTTTATATATCTTTTTCTATATTTATTTCTGTCTCTAATTCTCAATATTTTTGTCCATAAATTTGTCTTTAAATGTGACTCTAATTAGCTTTAGATTTGTTTATAATCCATTTATTTGTTTTTATGTAAATCCAAATCAATACTTGCTTCAAATGAATTTTCTATACTACTAAAAAATATCAAATTCCAAACCAATCACCAAATCATCCACAAATAATATGGTTCATTAAAAACCAAATATAATTCTCCGAAATAAGTTATTTTGACCATCCATGATAATGTAAAGTAACTAATTAATCTAACATTCCAAGAAATTAGTCAAATGATTTATCTTCAAAGTTACTTAATTATCCAATTAGTGAAAATAAAAGCATCAATGCTTCCTACCAAAATCTTGTTGCTCTCGGGGTCTAGATCCATGGGCATGTTGATGCTTTGTGTATTCCACTTCTTGAAGCAATTTACGAACCATCTTTTGTAGCCCCACTTCTCTCTTCCTAGCCTCTTCTTGATGCTTTCGAGCCTCCTCCATAACTTGTTCAAGCATTTTCTTACCCTTTTCTTCTCTTCTTATAAATTCTTTTGGCATCTTGGTAGCAGTAGCACGCATATCGTCCATTGCTTTTGATAATTCATTAAGTTTCTCATTGGACTTTGTAAATTGTGAAGTAATGGAGGTTCCACTAGCTTTCTCAGAACATTGGTTGCAACCATATCCATATAAATGTCCCTTTGAAGGACCTTCAAGCACCTCACACTATGATGAAAGGTCAAATGAGCGCTTGGAAGAAGAATCACCACAACATGTTTTTGCCATATATTCCTCCTATGCAAACATAGCATATAAAAAGCATATGTGTAATAAGAATCCAATTAATTATCTATTATGTCAAATAATATTGTAAAAAAAAAAAGATAGCATAAAAGATACTTATGCTAACTCTTTTTGATTTATTGTCAACAAAATCTTCAGTTCCTCGATTTTTTTCTCTGTGTTATGTGAAATAACAAGAAAGGTTTCATGTTATTATAGACACGAGAAAGAAAGATTTACCAAAAAAATGTGCATTTTGTTTGAGACAAAAGTGGACCGTGATGGCAGAGAAAGTGCTGAATTTTTATGGGTATAAGCATAATAGAATATGCTGTTTTTGACATTTTGAAAATATTTAATAAAATACGTTTTGAAAAAGTACATAATTCTTTTAAAAGGTAATTATGAAAATATAGTCTCAAACTACATAACGATTAGGGAGGACAAATCATTAATCTTATAAGAGAAAACTATATAGTGATTAGCGAGGTCCTCAATCAAAACTATAAAAGCTTGCCCTATTTTTCAGATGTTTTGAGTCAGAATGTCATGTTATGCCATGATGCACAACATGAAATTCATATATTTAAATGGATTGGAACTTAATGATTATAATAATGAACAATAAGACTTACTGATGCTTTGTCAAATGTGCTTGGCCCACTCCAACAACAAAGATAGGGAGACCTTGATGGAAAATGGCTTTATATGGTAAGAGCATGGAATTTCAAAGAAAGGGAAGCACTAATATGATTTCTTAGCATATAATTTGACTTGGTCTAGCTAAATAGAACACTCATCTCATTTGAGTAACCTGACAATCCCATAAGCTGAGAATCTTGTATAGCGCTCTAAGGTTCTACAAGAACAATGGGGTCCTACAATAAAAAAATAGTAGTAAAATCAAACAGTATCGGTTGAAACTCTTGTTGACATTAAAGTACTTGTCAAAATGTACTTCTCAAGCTATACAATTTCTTATTACCACTTATATCCTAAGATACTTTAAGATCTCTCAGCCAATCTTTGAATTGTATTTACATTACAATCCATAATTACATTATGGTAGTTTCTAGGCTTTGTGTGCTTTGCTGATCTAGCTCTACAGAAGTAATGCTTTAAAAGGCATTTTGGACTTACGTGGTTTCTTAAGTAATAAACTATGGGCCAACATTAAACACCAAGTCTTTTTTTTTTTTTGC
>JACGDI010005628.1:122385-143698 GCA_014898725.1 Jacaranda copaia | reverse complement strand
TCTTGATGAGGCTAATGTGGCCTTATCTTGACAGCTCCCCTAGATTGGTGGAAAGTAGTGGAATAGTTCATAGTGAGCTCAGCGTTTTAAGATGCGAGCGTGGTGATGTCCATCAACGACACTTGCGATGCATTCCATAAGATGGTAATGTATCTCGAGTGTTTGGGCTATGCTGTTCTGGTTGAGGACAAAAGCAAAATAAACTTTACCATGGATAATAAACTATATCTTTACCCTGAATCTGACGAGAGAGGGGTCGATGGGGCCGGGGAGAAGGACACTGTGACAAATGCCCTTGATGAGCCAATGACTGAAGCCCAACAGAAATAGGCTGAGATCAAGGCTAGGTAGATTGAGTTGGTGAATAAATTTGCCTTCGCTAAGGACCTTGCAGTTCAGTTGAGGGAGAAGCAGGTCGACAGTGCATAGTACGTGCTGCGTTCAGCTAACTTCATGAGCAATTTCCTGAGGCCATCCTGACTAGCTCAAGCTATCCAACAGCTCGTATCTGACGTGCCGAAGCCTAATCAAGACTGGTCGGAGTGTGATTAGGAGGGGTCGAGCCAGACTTGATGTCCCAACTCAATGCTGTTATCGTTGGTTTTCTTCTTATTTTGTTTTTTTTTTAATTTTATGTAATAGAATGCCATTGTAATGGATATTCCAATCAATAAAAGATCTTTTTCCACACCTTTGTTGTCAAATGAAATGAATTTCGCATGTTTCTTATCGAATGCAACTTTACTATTACAATTGCATGGGTGAATAGTTGACAACGATATTAGTTATCCATAAAATTCATAAAATCCCACAACTTTATCATCAATTTTTGATTAATATGAGAGATACCCGTGGTTTTGCCAAGCGCGCTAAACTTTATAGTTGATTTTCATTATTTTATGGTTGACTTATTGATCGACTACTGGGTCGATTATATAGTTTGGCTAAAAGGCCTTTAGTTTGTAGTGTGTAGCGATTTGGAGTTGATGATGTGGTTGATTTAGAATTTTGGTTTGGTAGCCTGAAGTTGCTTCTATGTTAATTGTAGGGTCGACTTGAAATTTGATTGAGCAGTATGAAGCTGCTTCTTTGTCGAAGATAGGGTTGATGCGAGACTTGAGTGGCAATGTGAAGTTGCTTATTTGTTGACTATGGGGTTGACCTGAGAGTGGTAATGTGGAGTTGCTTGTTCGTCGATGTTGGGGTCAGCGTGGAACTTGAGTGACAGCATGGAGCTATTTATTTGTCAACTATGGGGTCAATTTTGGAACTTGAGTGGCAGCATGGAGCTGTTTATTCATTGACTACGGGTGACTTGGAACTTGAGTGGCAGTGTGGAGCTATAGATTCATCGACTTAGAACTTAAGTGGCAACGTAAAGCTACTTGTTCATTGACTATAGGGTCGACTTGGAACTTGAGTGGTATAAGGTAGATATAACTGTGATAGTAAAAATAAATGGTAATGGTGTTGCTGGAACTTTATTCATATCAAAGAATATGAGGAGGATTATAATGTATTTTCATATGTGGAATTTCCTTAGGTTGATGGCGTTCCATGGGCGAGGGAACCCATCCCCATCCATATTAGCAAGTCTGTAGGCATTATGTTTGGATACTTTCACAATAGTATAAGGTCCCTCCTATTTTGGGTCGAGCTTGCTAACATTTTTGGACACCTCCACCTTTTTGAGAATGAGATCTTTGACCTTAAAATGGCGCTGCTTGACCCCTTTGTTATAGTTGTTCGTCTTTTTTAACCTGAAGCGCTGCATATTATTGTAAGCTTTTTGCCTTCGTTCATTGATAGTCTCCAGGTCGAGCTTATTTTCTAATGTATTTCTGAGTGGGTGGAAGTGAATGACTCGAGTCGTATGTTAGATGAGTTCTGAGAGGATGACTATGTCGAAACCATAAACCAGACTATATGGGTTGTGACCTGTGGCTATTTGGGGAGTTGTCTTGTATGCGCACAACATTCTTGGGAGGTCATCCACCTAACTCGATCCAGTATCTTGGATCTTGGATTTTAAATGGCCGAGGATTATCCTATTTATCACCTTTGTTTGGCCATTCGATTGAGGATTGCCTCCTGAAGTAAAGCGCTAGGTGATTCTCAAGGCTTCACACCAACTTCTGGTACTTCTGTTATGGAATTGAGTACCATTATCTGAAATAAGAATGTTAGTTAGGCCAAAATGACAAATGATATTTTTTCAGATGAAACTCTTGATGGCTGCGTCTGTTATCTTTAGAATAGCTTTGACCTTGACATATTTGGCAAAATATTCGACTGCCATGATTATGAATTTTTGTTGACCTGTTGATTTCGACAATGATCCAAAAATATCGATTCCCTACTAGTTGAACGGCTAAGAAATTTGAACATTGACCATAGGCACGACAGGTTGATGCGATAGGTTCAAATAAACTTGGCAGGATGTATATTTTTGTGTAAAATCCACATAATCTTTCAATAATGTTGCCCAAAAGTATACATACCTAATTATTTTATGTGAAAGAGATCTTCCCCTAGAATAATTTCCACACATGTCAGCATGAATGTCCTATAATACTTCTTGAGTCTGGTTAGGATCCAAGCATCTTAGTGATGGTCCATAAATTGATCTTTTATATAGCTGGCCATGCTCGTTGAGTGCAAACTTGGTAGCTTGTCCTAAAAAACATCGAGCCTCATTTCTATCTTCAGGGACTGTACCATGACTCAAGTAGAGTTTGATTGGATCCTGCCATGAAGAGACTATCTGCTTGATATTCCCTACCAAATTCTCTTTAGGTAGGCTGATTGACGGCCTATTGATGACAAAAAATGTTATTGTCTTATCTCTCGTGCCCTTTGTTGATCTAGAAAATTTGGACAAGGCATTCGCACGCTCATTTCCAAATCGAGGTACCTGACTAAGGGTAAACTTTTTAAATGATTGCTGCAATTTTTTAACCTCCGCCAGGTACTTGCTCATAGTGGAATCCTTTACCTCAAAGTTCCCCTTAACTTATTCTACTACTAGCTGGGAGTCTATGATTGTAGCTAGATGTTTGACGTCTCAATCAAGTGCCATCCTCATACTAGCAAAGAGAGCCTCGTATTTTGCTTCATTATTAGTGACTACATAGTCAAGTTTTATTGCAAAATCATACTCCTCCGCTATTGGAGAATGGAGGACCAATCCCGCTTTCCCTTTAGATGTAGTCGATGATCCATTGATGTGCAAAGTCTAAACAAGAGGGGTTTCGCAGTTTTTCTCAGGCAGGTCGACTCGTTCGGTGATGAAGTCCACAAAAACTTGCGCTTTGATGGCTGATCTCTATAGAAAGGTAATATTGAATTCTCCCAATTTGATGGCCCATTTGGTTAACCTCCCAGATGTGTCTGGCTTCGACAACACTTGTTTTAATGGCTAATTGGTAAGCACTATCATGGTGTGAGACTGGAAATATGAACGTAGTTTTTGAGCCACGATGACTAGTGCCAATGTAAATTTCTCAATCTCCAAATAATTATGCTCTGGCCTTTGGAGTGACTGCAATAATAGACTGGTCAATGGCTTCCATCCTTGGTTTAGACTAAGATTGAGCTGATTGACACCTCCAAATCTGCTATATATATCTAATGTACTTTTCTCAGTTTGGGTTTTGCAAGCATCGGAGGCTAGGACAAGTATAGTTTCAACTTGATCAACGCTTGATCACATTGCTCATTCCATTGGAAACCCAATTTCTTAGCATTCTTAAGAATTTTGAAGAAAGACAAGCTCTTGTTTGCCAACCTTACAATGATTTGTCCAAGGCAATGATCCTTCCGACTAGTCGCTGTACATCTCTGATAGTTCAAGGTGGGGTAATGTCTAAGACGGCCTAAATCTTCTGTGGATTGGCCTCAATGCCCTGTTGGTTGATCATATAAGCTAGAAATTTACCTCTTCAAATCCTAAACGTATACTTGTTTGGATTTAGGTTCGGACCAAATGCTCTTAATATTGCAAAAGTGTGATCGAGGTTGAGCAAATAGTTCTAGGCCTTTTCCATTTTTATAATCATGTCGTCGACATACACGTCATCGACTTACCTATTTCATTCTTGAACATAAAATTAACCAACCTTTGGTAAGTTGGTCTAGTGTTTTTCAGTCCAAAAGGCATGACTAAAAAGTAATAGACTCCATTGGGAACCATGAAAGAGTTTTATCCTTATCTTCGGGGGCCATAAATATTTGATGATAGCTTTGGAATGCATCTATCATACTCAATAACTCACAACCAGTAGTGGAATCTACTAGTAAATCTATTCAAGGCAGGGGGTAAGGATCTTTAGGGCAAGCTTTATTCAAATCTGTAAAATCGTTACACATACGCCATTGTCCCTTATTTTTCGGGACGAGTACAACATTACAAAGCCAAGATGGATATTGAATTTCAACTATATAACCTGTATCTAAGAGTTTTCTGACTTCCTCCTTGTTGATCTGGGTCCTCTTGACATTAAATGTCTTTGTCTTTTACTTGATCAATTTGTATGAGGGGTCGATATTGATATGGTGCACAATTACGCTAGGGTTGATTCCTTAGAGGTCATAAGCTTTTCAGGTAAAGATGTTAATGTTTTTCCTTAGAAAATCGACCATAAGGCATTTTAGGTAGGGGCCCATTCTTTCCCGATCTGAGTTGTCTTGTTGGGGTTCTTTTATTCTAACTTGATAGTTTTGAATTTTCCAATGGGTTCCACTCGGGTATCCTCCTGCTTTCTCTTCTTGTGAGCTTGGACCTCATTGGGTTCCACTACAGAGGTGCCCTCTAGTATCTTCAATTGTGGTCGAGTTTTTTGCTCGCTTGATTCGATCAAAATGTTGTAATACCTCCAAACTTCTTTGATGTTACACAATAATTCCCCTGTGCCTACTGTGGTCAAGAATTTGATCTTCATGTGGTAGGTCGACACAATGGCATGGAAATCATTTAGGGCCGATCAACCAATTATAACAATATAAGTAAATGGGGCATCAACCACCAAATAGTTCACCATCAGAGTCCTTCTTCGGGGTGCCTCCCCAAATAACGTCAATAGATTGATGGACACTTCTGGAATGATTTTTGACCCCCCAAACCTAACTAAAGGGGTTCACACAAGTTCAAACTTCAGCTGCCCTAAGTTCATTCTTTTCAAGGTAAAGAGAAAGATGATGTTGGCTGAGCTGTCGTTATCGACTAAGACTTTTCTTGCTTAAAAATTGGCAATCTCAATAGAGACTACCATGGGATAATTAGTTTTGTGGTCAATATTCTTCCTTTCGAGGTGGGCCAAGTTGCTATCAGTGAAAAAAATAGGCTCTGTGCTCATCGATAGATGGAATATTATTTCAATGGACGAGGCTTTGATCGACTCCAGCTTTCTCTGAGTCTGCCTTCTTGTTGATTTCAAATCTCTCCCAGTGAGACCTCCTGCAATCATATCAATTACTCTTTGAATGGGCGAGCGATCTTCATGGGTGGGTTTATTTTCTTTGTCCTTTCTCCTCCAGCTGACCGGCCTTTCTCTATGGGGAGTCCAGTCAATTTTAACCCCTTTAGTCTGCATCTTTATGGCTACATATTTTTTGAGATGGTCCTATCTGATGAGCCTCTCGATTTCATCCTAAAAGTTGAAGTATTTGTTTGTGTCATGCCCCTTTTATTTTTGAAAGTGGCAGTACTTCTTTAATTTTTTCATTACTTCAGTCTCCATCAGTTTTCTCAATTTCTTGAGGAAATTTTTTTGCTGAACGGCATACATGACTTCTCTTCTTGGAATATTTAGTGGGGTGTAGTGGTGGAAGTGCTTTATTGGAGATCAACCTCTTTCTCTGTATTTTTGGTTGTTTATCTCTTTTTTTTTCCCTAACCTTAGAGTTTCTGAACTTCAACTTGTTCATCTCTTCTTGGGTCATATATCTCTCTACTAGGTTACGCAGTTCCTCCATCGACCTCAGGCGCTCATGAACTAATGCATTAGCGCATTTCTTATACCTCAGCCCCAAGAATAGCACATTGATTAAAAACTCGATCTTGGGGTTGTCTATCTTCAAGACCTTCGTGTTGAACCTTGTGGAAGTCATGAAAGGATTCTCCCTCATTCTGCTTGACAATATGGAGGTGAGTGTGGGGGTGTTTTGCTTTTCTTCGACTGGCGAACTGCTGCAAGAATTTGTCATAAAGTTGATCATAGGAGTAGATTGATGAGAGCTCCAGCTTCACAAACCAATCTAGCGCCATGCCCTGGAAAGTGGTCACCAGCATTTTGGTGTGGATATATTCGTTGTGCCCATGCAGCTGCATCATATGCTCGAACTGCATTAAGTGTTCATTAGGGTCTATCGAGCCGTTATATCTTGGTAGTCCAATCAGAACTTTGGCATTGACAGTGATGTAGTCATCGACGATCTCCTGGATAAAGGGGGAGCTTCTCTCTCGATGAGACCTTTGAGGGCCCTCTGGGTTGGGTACCTTTTTAGTGTTTCTCCTAGAGGCAGTTGTTTAATTATTGTACTTGAAAAAAAACCCCTAGGTGGTATTTTGATCAAAATACGTTCTCGTGTGCTTGGCCCTATCGCACTGTAGGGCTCAATTAGGTTAGGCCGTGTGATTAACGAATTATTCCATTTCCTCAAACTGGCCACGTTTGGAGCGTTCAATCTTATCACACTGCGGGGCTTAATTAGGACGCACGTGGTAGTTTATGGAGTCAATAATTTCCTCCCTTATCTCCAGTTACCTCTTTTCTCCCTAGAGGTGTTTGGGACTGACATTATGTTTAGCTAGTGGCCGCTTGGATTCCTGGCGATCACGGCTATCCTGGAGGGACCTCTCTTTCGATAGAGGCAGTTGTGGAATGGCACTACCAGCTGGGGTTGGATAGTGGTATGTCTGTTCAATGCAGTAGAAAGTTAAGCTGAGATTTGAGCAAAGATTTGCTCACTTATCAATTGCATTAGTTGGGGCATGGTTAACGTGATAATTTGCTCCTACAATGCGTTAAGTCCGAGAGCGTGCGAACTTTGCTGGGGCCGAGGGAGAGGTGGAGATGCGAACCTCCTGTTATCCTCCCTCTCAAATGTGGCTCTTCTTGTGTTCACCATTTTTTTGTTGTTGCAATCTCAAGATTCCCACAGATGGCGCTAAAATGATGAGGTTGAAAGTTGTTTATAGTGAAAAGGGTGGAGTTTGGGCTAATTCGACCAGGGAGGTTAAATAATCTAAAGACAGCATTCTTCAAGATTTGAGATATGCAATAAACAACAAACATCAAACTAGATGAGGTACCCCTGGTGAAGGCACTCCGACACTCAAGTTAGTTTTGGCTGAGATGAGGTAATCAAATAGAAAAATAGGAGTGTATAATTTATATGGCATTACCTGGAGCGTGGTTGGCAATGAGGTATTTATAGCCTTCCCCTAATGGGTAATATGTCCAAGATGCCCCTATCAAGTGTAGAGGGCTCTTGTCTTTGCCTGGGGGTTGTTGGTCATTTTCAATCCTGGTACTATTTCAGGTGGTATCATCTCCTGATTTCTAGGGTGAATAGTACTCTGGTGGTGCGCCTCTTTGCCAAAGTTGGTGATAGAGACTATATTGGGGTAGCACGCATTATTAATGTAGAGGCACGTTGCCTGTTAGAGCATTGAATGTAAAAAGAATATAAGTTAGTGCCGGAGTGAGCACTCTGATCGATAACGATCGAATAAACAAGGTGGTTGACTGGGTAAAGTGGCATGAATCCTCCCGTTGAGTGTGTTCAAGAATAATCTACTTGACCAGGCGGTAGCGGTCGACTGATCTAACCCAGCTGAGTCTAGAAGTGCCATTGGGTTGGATATGTTAAGTGGGCCTAGGAGCTCTCTCTGGGATTGTTGGGTTGGGCCTGTTGGGCTATCCCATATTAAGTACTATAGGATTAATTACTGCTTTAGCATCTTTGTATAAATTAATTATATATTGAATGGATGTCAAGATTGCTTTTCTAAATGGCACATTAGATGAGGAAGTATATATGGAACAACAAGAAGATTTTGTAATAAAAGGTAAAGAAAATAGGTTGCAAGCTTGTTAAATCTTTTTATAGTTTTAAGCAAGCTTCAAAGTAATGGTTGAAAAGTTTGGCCAAGTTGTCTTATCTCATGGCTTCAGAATAAATCAGTCTGATTAAACAGATTTATTCTAAATTTGAAAATGGGATTGGCACTATAATATCTTTATGTTTCGATGATATGCTAATCTTGGGTACTAATTTAAGTATTATATTGGAAACAAAAGCACTTTCATCTTCATACTTTGACACAAAAGATATGGGGGAAATCAATGTAATTTTAGGTATCAAAATTATTAATACTTCAGATTCAATTTCTTTGTCATAGTCTCATTATATTGAGAAAATATTAAAGAAGTTTAATCATAAAAATTGCAAACCTGTGTCTACCTATATATCCATCTATAAAAAGTAGCTACTAATGAAGGAAAACTCATTCCGCAATTAGAGTATTCTAGGATCATTGGTGGTCTAATGTATCTTATGTAGGATACTTGGCCTAATATAGCTTTTACAGTTGGTGTTTTGAGTAGGTTTACTCATAACTATAGGCAAGTGTTAGTCTTTGGAAGTATTAAGGCATCTTAAAGACACAGTGAGCTATGCATTAATCTATAAAAGGTTTTTTGGTGTGTTAGAATACTGATGCAGTCTGGGTTACAAATTTTTGGTGAAAAAAAGTCCACAAATGGTCAGATTTTTACCTTATGTGGACAAGCTATATCTTGGGGTTCTAAGAAACAAACTTTGATTTCACAATCCACGATTTCATAATTCATTACCTTAGCCATGGTTGTAAAAGAGACGGAATAGCTTAGTGATTCATCAGTGGTGATTTCTTTATAGTCTAATGCAATGCTTGCTATTTCAAATTTTCGTGGTAATGAGACAACTTTATTTAGAGCACATAATAAGAGTATAAAAATCAAGACATATTAGCTTATGGGGAAAAATAGTTTTTTCGTCCTATAAGATTTTCCGACTTTCAATTTTGTTCTATATCTTATGCCATTTAACTTTTAGTCCCATAAATTAATAAAAATTCGCACATTTAGTCCAAAAGTCACCAAAATTTGAAAATTTGGCTAGAAAATTTGACGTGGCGTGCCAGAGTTTGTTGAATTTGAGGGTTTTACTGAGTTGGCAAATTTCCAGCAAATATGGCACCTTGTTGGAAGAGATTTTTGCTGACATGGATATGTACACACACATATAAATATGTATATTATACACATATATATGCATATACTCAATTCTATTTTCATCCCAAAAGCCCAACAAAAAAATATTGATTTTATGCTATATTAAAAATGTCTCTTCCAAAATATAAACAAACATATTAAAACTTCCAAAAATAAATTTTTAACTATTCTCCAAAACATAACCAAAAATTCATTACATTCCCCAACACAATTTTCACATTCTCCAATTCCACTTTCAATATTCATTCTTTCAAAATACATATTAAAATCACACAAAAAATATAACCCAACATTGCCATAATGTTTTAATATGCTAACACATATTTATATATATATATATATTACATATACATATGTATATACATATATATGCATGTATACATACATCACACACCTATCCCTACCGCCACCCCTAGCCCTAGCCCCATTACCTTTGGACCTCTTCTCTTCCCCCAAGCACCAGTTGCCATGGCTGGTTGGCCACGACAGCCTTGAGCCAGGTGGCTGCTTGCCGCAGCAGCCTCTTGGACAAGCACCATGGTTAGCCCATGGCCATGACAGCCACTTGGGAGCTTCCAGGAGCTGAGCTTCGCCACCTAGCCAAATTTGCCAGCGATTGCCATGGCCATTGGGTTGGCCATGGTGTGGGGGGAATTTCTTTCTTTCCCCCCCTTTTTTTAAAAATTTTGATATATATATTTATTTCTTTCTTTATATAATATATAAGCATGCCAACATGGTAAAAAAAAATCCCATTTAGGTGCCAACTCAACAAAATTCCCGAATTCAACAAATTCCAGCGCGCCACATCAAATTTTCTAGCTAAAATTTCAAATCTAGCAACTTTCGAACTAAATGTGAAAATTTTTATTAACTTATAGGACTGAATGTGAAATGGCATAACATATAGGATGAAATTAAAAATTGAGAAATCTTATAGAACAAAAAAATATTTTTCCCTTAGTTTATGAAGTTATGTAAGGCAACAACTCACACTAATTATGGTTACCATTAGTTATACAAAGTAAGAAAGAAACTTGGCCAGGTAAGGATTTGATATGAAGACATCTTAGGGCATCAGTTTAAGCTTTTAAAATAAGAGTTTATCTGCCAATGAAACCAAGAAAATAATTGAGTGACATCTAGTCCTCTCGTTAATGGAGAAACATGTGTACACATAATCAGTTATTCACTAAACGAATCAAGCTCTTAAACTTGAAATCATCCCCAAGTACTGCATACTTGTATGGAGATTAAAACAAAAGATATGAGTTTTTCTTGTAATGAATCTATATCCTAATGGAAGATGCAACTTATAAATGTGTATTTATTAGATTCATTAATCTGAGTGTTGGAAGTGTGGTTGCTTTCATGAGATTTAGAATTGGTCTTTAAGGCAGTTATGAATCCTAAGATGCAATACAGCGCTATAAATGTGTGGGTAGTTTAAATTGTGCTTGGAAAGTTATAATAGTTTGAGTGTGTTAGAGTAGATTCTAAGTTCAAGACTTTGCCTACTTCTAGTTTTGGCACACTTATCTACTATGATTTGTGTAAGGTTCAAGTTGAAGGACACTTTATTCTAGTCTAATCAATCAAGGAGCTGAGAGTCTAATCTCAAAATAGAGGATTAAAATTATGGGAAATAGTTGGAATTTTTAATACATAAGAAAGAGAATCGTTCAATTTTTAAGTCACTTGGTTAAGGAAGATCTCAAAAATGAAGTTCCAAAAGAGTGAAATAAATGTTATATTTATTATCCAACATTAAAAGTATAAAAAATGTAAGAGGGTATATATTTAGTAATGTGCCTAGCACATGCGTTCAAGTAGTCCAAGAAGTAGGGAGACTCATGCTATGGTGTACTACGCTAGCGATGTGGCAAATGTTGGAGCCAGAACTAGAGCTGGAGTTAGAGCAAAAGTGAATTGGTACTTTAGGCACACTTTGCACATGTGTCTCATTGTGAGTAGCTCTATGCACTAGAGCCTTTGAGTTCTTTATGAATAAATTTTATTTAATTTTGAGCTAAATTGAGCTGGAACCACCAACTAAGTTAGCTTAGTTATGTTAGCTGGAAATACTTAATATAGTGTGCCTTTTCAATTAGATGCACATATTGAAAAATCAATTTTAATTGATGTAACTCTTCAGCTTGCTTTAATTAAGCGTTGCTATGGTTGGACCTTCAATTTGCATTAATTGAGAGTTCTATCTAGTCATAACAATTATAATAATTTCAAGACACAACCATAACTATTGGAGACAAGAAACAAAGTTTATAATAGTTGGAATTTGCTACTAGTTGAATAATAGAAAAAAATAAAAAAATATTAGAATACTCTCTCTCTAGTTGGAATTTGTTACTAGTTGAATAATAGAAAAAAATAAAAAACTATCGGAATACTCTCTCTCTCTCTCTCTCTCTCTCTGTCTCTCTCTCCCAAAATAATTTCAATCAAATTATTGGTATTATAGTCTATTGTTTGAAGTGCATATTGAACATGTAGCATTTAGCTCAGGCTACTACATTCTTCAGTTCTAGATATCTATCAACTCTATCTTGGGGTTCTTTTTTTTTTTTTTTTTTTTTTTTTTCTTTATGAACTTCTATTCCATTAATGTTAATTTGGACAATAACTATTAGGGATATCTCACAGACTAGTCATATTTCAAGCAAATATTTCTTATCTCTTTTGAGGAAAGGGACTGCTTCTTCTTCAACGACTATCCTAGTGGTTTTCTTCCTATCATTAGGGCTAGGTTGATTACTCTTAACTTCTTGACGATTACAGTCTCACCTCTTCAACCTTGCACATTATCCTAGGGCAGTATTCTTTGGATTTCTGCCTTGCCGAGCTTGGGATGAGCAACAATCTTTCTTCTTCAACATAGATTAGATGCTAGAATTTCAAATTTTGTGCTAGAGTTACCTTGAGTTGGTAGGAGGTGGCCTTGGTAGACATAACTTGTTGTCCTGACATTCTTCTGACAAAGGCTCGCTCATTCTTCATTTGGAAAAGGATAGATTGCTCCACAATAATTGGACCCATCACGCCTTGGCCTTTTGATCTTCCTTTCGTTCTGAGCTCAATTATGCTCTAATCTTCCATGAATTCCATTGTCATTGTTTAGCTTTATGCTTCAATCTCCTCGATGCTTCTCCATTTCTTTAGGGGGCTCCTCTATAATAGATTGGAGATTGGGGTTGCAAGTTGTTGGTTGTCAAATTCTATGCCGACAAAGTGCTTGCATTTTAGGGCAAGCCTGACATGACTGAGCTCTAACTTTACTTGTCTTTCTTTCAACTATTTCAGCATAGGGAAAACTTGGGCTGTGTATTTTTACCATTTTTCCATGATATTTTTTAATTTTCAAAATATACCCAAAATACATAGGCATTCTCCAATCATTCTCCCAAAATACAAAAAAAGTTATACTCAAAAAATCCCTTCTAAAATAATCTCAAAATACTTTATATTGTAAAAACCACATCTTCCCACCCACCCCTTCACTTTCTCATTCTATATTTCACATCACTCATTTATTTATTATTATGTTACTTAATTCATCCTTATATACATATATATATATATATAAATATAATTTCACTAGTTATAAAATTCTAAAACTTGTGTTTAAAAATTTAATTAATTAATTGTCAGAAAAAATAATTAAATTTGATTAAATACTTTTTATATTATTACTAAATAATTTATTTACTAGATAACTTATTAATTTAATTTTATCTAATTAATTAAATTACTTATTAATTAAATAATGTATTTAGTTATATTTAATATTAATTGTATTAATTAAATGTTACATTTATTCATTTAATGAATAATTTGAGATGTTTTAATTTGACATAATAGATAAATTAATCATCTTCAAAAAAGTTAATCTACATTAAATATTAATCTTTAGATTTATTTAAAATTATAATAACAAATTTATTTAATTATTTATATATCTATTATTTATATATTAATTATATTTTACATTTCATTCACATGTAGTTGAATATTATGTTTGTTTGTTTAATAAATAATTTAAGATGATTTAATTTTGTATAATATAAAATTATTTATTTTTTTAACTTGATGAATTGTTATAAGTATAACATATATAAATTATTAAGTAAATTATTTTATTTAAATCAATAAAAATTTTTATTTGTATATAAATAAAAAATAAAAAATAGTTCAATAATTGTATTTTAATTAATAGTTAGTAATTAGTTTATAATTAATGTACAATAATTTATTTTTTTTATATAAGCTGATATTAACAATTATGACATAATTATGGTATTAGCCAATTTTTTATAATTAAGATATAATTATGATTTCATAAATAATTAATATTTATTAATAAATATTTTCTTCCAAGTAAAACATCATTTGCTAATGTTAAATTTATAAAACATACAAATTTCATAATAAATCACCAATTAAATTAATTACATGTCATTTTATTACAACCTTATATCTATCATCATACATATATATACACATACATACACATCATCCAACTATAATATATGTCCATACATCACATAAAAAAATCACTTTTACTCCACAAACTCAACAAAAATTTAACTGATTTAACTTTTACAGTAAAGTTTATTTCCTCTCAAAACAAAAAGAAACAATCCCCTCATTCTTAATTTATTTTCCTTGTTTTCCCAAAACAAAAAGAAACAATCGATACATTTTCCAAATTTTTTACCAAAAATTCATTCTTCCAAAATATTTTTTACAAAATGCCCAAAATCCAAAAAAAAGGCCCTTCCTCTTCTTTTTACTATCTAACTTCCTTCTCTTGGTTTCCACCTTGTCGACTTTGATGAGAGAATTGAAGGGGCCTATTTATTGGATGGTCAACTGCATACGGCTTGAGATGATCTCACAAAATATATACTTATTTCTTAGGGCCTCTTGGGCCACAGGGTTATCTGACAAAATAATTCTTTACGAAATGTGGAATATTATTTTATTATAAAATCGATATATAAAGTATACAAATTCCCACACTCTTCATTCGCTCCGCAAAGTAGAATCTTTCAAAGAGGCCTTTATAATTCAACTGTAATGATAGTTCCCCAGGCCGTTGAAGGTTTCATTAACTCAGAGCATATGCTAGGACCTAATTTTTCTCGTAGCTCTTATCACATATGCTATCTTATTTATGGTTGTTTCTTCGACTGGATTGCTATCTTTAGGGCTTCTCTATCTCCACATCTACTTTCTTGGACGATTTGTAACACGGCTGCTCCGTAGGGAAGAGTTCTTCAACTTTGTTGGAGTTGGTTTGACAAGGAGTTATATCATGCCGTTAGATGGTGTCTCTGTCGCTGGGCATTTATTGGAGGAGGATGTCAACTGCGACTACTTCTTAGGCTAGCAATCTAACCTGCATTCTCAGCACTAAGTTGCCACTTTTCCTACAGATGACACTAATAATGATGAGTAGATTTATCATTAGACATGGATACTTAACCCTATTGAGCTATTATTCCACAAATATCATTTGTAGGAAACTTTGTCTTAAAATTAGATCTCAAATGGTGAGGTAAGGCAAAAAAATTATAAAGTATCTCAAAACCCATAATTCCTTAATTTGGCATATATAAGAGTAGATATCACTATAATCCCTCCACAAAATTGGACTAGAAAATGTGGCTTCATCATTAATGTAATAAATTCATTACTTCATTGCACTTAAGAGGGAATAAATACATGATGTGTTGACCATCAGTTGAGAGAGCAATAAACTTGAGGAAATTGTTGCTAGTGTAGCACCTTTCGAGATAGTAGACTTGATCATAGTTGAAGGTGGGAACTTACCTTCAGCAGAGGATGCTTTGAAATCATAGTCGAAGAGAGAGTCACACGTCACATCTTTTGGTGACAACAAATGAATCCTTGATGAATCTTGGAAAGGAATT
Organism: Jacaranda copaia; assembly: GCA_014898725.1. Taxonomy (NCBI): domain Eukaryota; kingdom Viridiplantae; phylum Streptophyta; class Magnoliopsida; order Lamiales; family Bignoniaceae; genus Jacaranda; species Jacaranda copaia. Next base: position 128,469 of record JACGDI010005628.1, on the reverse strand, counting down.
TAATTAAAAGGATTACGTAGTTCTTGGGCTTAGAAAGTCAATAGGATGTTGGACTCTGTGAGACTCAGGTGACTTGTTGACATAGCAATGACACATCAAAGAGGTGAGGCATAAGTTACAGTAAAATAATAGAAAGAAAAAAAAAAAAAAGGGAAGAAAGTAAAATTTGAGGGAGAAAAAATAGGGTTATGTATGGTTATGTTTTTCTTTTTTCTTTTTTATTTTATTATGTGTTTATTATGTGTTTTGAAAGAATGAATTATTGAAAAATGTGTGAGTTATTTTTTGCCATGTTTGTTTGTGTTTTGGAGGAAACATTTTTTACTATAATAATCAAATTAATGCTTTTTTGTTAGATTTTTGGGGGTGAAAATAGAATTGAGTAATTGTTTTAATATTAGAATAATAATAAAATATATATGATGTATGCATATAATATATGTATGTATATATTAGAGAATGTGCATTTTAAAAGAAAAATAGGGATATGTTTGATTATGTTTCCCCAAAACAATGTTGTTTCGGAAAACATAACCAAACATAGCCTAGGTTAGAGAGGAGTGGGCAATTATCTTCTAAAATAAGATTAATTTTATTAATTGATTAAATAATATATTAAATTAATTATTTTAAGGCCGTAAGACTTTATAAACTACATAATTTATACCCACATGATTAAAAATTGACTTTGTATAAAGTAAAAATGTGAAAATAGAGATTGTGAGGATATATTGATGCAAGGATCGATGCTTGGTGCTTCTAAGTAACTTCTTCTTCATGCAAATGTGCTAATAGTAGTAGATTGAAGGAAATGGGGGAGGATGCAAGCGTGACTACTTAATCACCCATCAAGAGTCTAATTTCTACCCTATACTGAAAGCATAAATTTTAGTATGATTATAAATTTTCAGTACAATACAAAGTTATAGATAAGCAATTCAACAAATGAAATGATAATCCAAATCCAACTTCATGCATTTAAACCTTTTGAATGTATATATAAACATGAAACTGATGATGAATGAAGATTGTCAAAGAGAAAACAAAAGGAAAAAACAAAAAGAAACAAGAAAAGGCATCATTTGCACTTAAACTTTCAGTCATTTCTAAAATTTGTACTAGATAAATTCTAACCCTTAATTTATACATCAAATAAGTTTGTTGTTAATATTGCATATAATTCTTGAATAAGCAGCCAGATGCCCGCGTTTGTCAGATATTGCAGTCCTACGTATGCAATTATTTATGGTTTCCTCATCTCTCTAGAGTCCCCTTCACTCGTGCCATACTCACTGCTGTTGAATTCCTGGCTCGACATCACCATCTTCCTGAACTTCATCATGTCAGCATTATAGGCACCAGTGTCGTAAGCTCCTGTGTTACCATTGGGATTATATACTGTGCTTTGGCCTGGCCTCACACCTTCATTCAAGTCCTCCAGCGACGAGTCTCCTTCTAATGTCCGTGCAATCTGAAAATGATTTCATACTTATCAGATAACGTATGAGTTTTTAGGTAATTAAAGAAACACATACATTACATGTTTTATATAAACAAAAATATGACTTTGTTTTAACTGCTTCAAGCACTATTAACATTTTGGATCTTTTATTTCAATTATGATTTTATTTTCTATTATACTTTATAGATGAATAATAAGTTTATGTAATGCACAATCAAGTACTATTTTTTTTTTAAAAAAAATATTTAATACACACGAATTGTGTTCAAAAAATGAAATAAAAAATGCAATATCAGTTGAAATACAGAGCTTGGACTACTTTCTTAACATAGCTATATATGTATATATTTTACCTGGCTCATCTTAGGGCGTCTTCTTGCTGAATGACGTATACTGGCAGCAGCACACGCAACCATCCGAGCCATCTCTTGGGGAACATAGTTACCTTCAAGCCGTGGATCAACTAGTTCATCACAATTGCTGTTTTCCAGTGCTTTAGATAGAAGAGGCCTTGCCTGTTCATTGCATCATGGAAAATAGAAAAAAATTATCAATTATTACAACTAATAATTGGCCAAATATACATGAAAAGATTTCAATAGATGAATGGAGAGCAAACCCAGTCTACTAAGCTGTCTTCCATGATATTATTAGTGAGGTCTACAGGTCGGCGACCAGTTATTAGTTCCAAGAGCATGACCCCAAATGAGAAAACATCAGATTTTTCTGTGAGCTTGCCGCTTGATGCATACTCAGGAGCCAAGTATCTGAAATTCACACAAAATGATTTCCTAATCAACAAATGTTCACAAAAAGGACATCCTTTAATTATAGCAACTAATGTAATTTTGAATATATGCACACTCAAAATTAGTATCATCTGCTCTAGTCAGACTTCTTAAGACATAGCACAATTGAAGACGTGAGATTGCACTATGCTTATAAAAGTTAAAACCTTTGAGACAAATATAACTAGAGGTAAATGATGAGGAAAGAAATAACAACTTTAGAACAACACGAAACACCCAAGATTTCTTGTAATTGTCTTTTCTTTTCTCTTCCAACTAATAATAGAACGACGACTGAAAATTCTAACTCGGGTGACCAATAATAGTGAAAAATACAACCATGCATTTTCTCAATATCACTTACCCAAAAGTTCCCATGACGCGCGTAGAGACATGAGTGTAATTATCAGAAGTGAGTTTAGCCAAACCAAAATCAGCCACCTGCATATTGCAGAAAAAAAGGTCACAGCTTGAGCCATGTTAACATGAGTTCATGACTAATAATAATTCTTTAGGAAACTTGGTTGTTGATATATTACCATGGCCTCAAAGTTGTAGTCAAGAAGAATGTTTGCTGCTTTAATGTCGCGGTGGATAATTCGAGGGTGGCCTGGAATCACAAAGCAAACAGATTATGGGAATACATCTATTTAAATAATATGTATGTGTATATATATATATATATATTATAAGCTTAACACAAATAAGAAAAATATTAATAGTATGGTCATACAATCTTCATGAAGGTAAGCAAGCCCTTTGGCCGATCCCACTGCAATACGAAGCCTAGTTGCCCAGTCCATGACTGGTTGACCCTTTCCTGCAATTATTACATATATGTTTTTTATCAATAAAATTTATATCACGAGCAACACATATAAGATTCTTACAAGGTGCTACACAGGATTTATTATCTTAAAAATAATGAAAAGAGGTTATGTCTACATTAAGAATTGAAGCAGGTCGTTATCTCTCCATTTTTCCATAAATCACTACAAGGGAAAGAAAAATTAGCGAGAAAATAGTAAGTAAGTTGTCACTAATTACACATTAAGCAATAATTAATTTTATTTTACCACATGAATGCTTTTTCACAAATTTAATAGAACAAAAATTATATTTAAGCTGTTGGTATGAATAATTAGTGATACATTGACAGTAAAAATCTTAACAATACAAATTTCGGCATAACATTGTCAATAAATTGTTGCTATATATACAAATATCACTAATTATCTATAATGATCATTTAATATTAATTTTTTTCACTATTAACCCATATTATAACAATTATAAAATTGTTCACTTAAACACAATAAAACTTATCATCGCATCAGCAGTGATAATTTTCAAATTGTCATTTTTTTTTCTTTTTTTATTTTTTTTTGTGCTGGGGATAGAAACTTGTAAAAACTAGACTTACCATGAAGGTGATGTTCTAACGTCTTATTGGGCACAAATTCGTAGACGAGCATTCTCTGTCCATTGGCAATGCAATATCCAACAAGGGACACAAGGTGGCGATGATGGACGCGGCTAATGATTTCAACCTCAGCCTGGAACTCTCTCTCTCCTTGCCCACTGCCAGACTTTAGACTCTTGACAGCCACCTCTCTTTTATCAGGCAAAACACCTTTATGTACGAAACCAAAGCCGCCTTGGCCCAACAAATTGGCTTGAGAAAATCCCTCCGTTGCGGCTGCCAAATCTTCATAGGAGAATTGACTCATGGCCCCACCAATAGCACCCATTGGTGGTGTAGTTTGCATAGGCGTAGGATGTTGTCCTGAGTAATTTGAGCTGAACTCACTGCTAGAATTTGCTACTGGTGGTGGAGGTGGTGCACCCCAACTGCCACCGACGCCGCCGACTGGGGTTGCCATAAAACCAGGTGGAGGAGGAAGCTTACCCATTTGGTCAACATTTTGGGGATTGTTCCACTGGTTGGGATTGGGACCATTGTAGTATTGATCACCACCTAAACCATTCAAATTGTCATTTGGTAAATTAGGACCAAAATTATTGTAGTAGCGTAAGATTGGAACTATTAAAAAGATTGGAACTATCAGCATTGGAAAGTGTGCCACCATTGCTCAATTTTCCAATAAGCAATTTTTTTTTTCAATTTTATAATTTTTAAGTCCTGCAATGCTATCTCCAATAAATTGGATCCTCATTTTTCAAAAGACCATTTGAATAGTCCTAATCTTGTAAGTTTTCCACTTAAAATATATAAATATGACGCTGCTAAAAAGAACTTTAGTTGATGAGATTGTAGTCTTGCTAGGGTACTCATCGGTGCTTATGGTGACGTATTTATGCTTGTGAATTTCAAGAGTCCTCTCATACGTAAGAGGTGACAATTTATAAAACATCTCTTCCCTCTATTTTTACTCTCTGAAAATAAAAATTTATCAATTTTTATTTATTTTAACAAAAAAATATTTCTTATCTTCATTTTCAATTTCTCCTGAACTTAATTTATTATTCTATTATTACATTAATCAAATTTAAATTTAATTTAATATAAAGTGCTCACTATCATTTTAAAATTAATAAAATATACATATATTTTAAAAAATAAATCTTTTTAGATATTAAAATAAATCATCTAAATTTTCAATCTATATCTATCCTAATCATTGTTTTCAAACAAAATATTCAATTATAATTTCATTTTCATTTCCAAAATTATAGCTAACTTTTCAACTTTTGAAAATGATGGAAATAAAAAATAAAAATGAAAATGTACCAAACAAGCCTTTGTTTGGTTTATTTTGGCAAATCATTTTTCAATTTAGGAAATAAATCAAATACTTTAGTGCATTCAACCGCAAAATATTTTCAAATTGCCATTCTTCTCTTTTCCTAAAATGAATTAATATAATCATTGCATATATGTATATATCTTTCCACGTTACAATTATATATACATAAAAATACTGATACAAATATATTTTTTTACCGTAATAATTAATGAAAAAAGAACTAATTTGACTCTACAATTCAAAAATTATCTTACTAAAATAAAATCAAACATTCATTAATTCTTCAAAATTCATTCTTCCAAAACATTTTGTCCCAAAACAAAAAACAAATAGACCGTGAGAACCTGTACATTTTATACACACATGTTATACTTATGAAAGTATATTTTCTGACTAATTCATTAATTAGCTGAAAGTAGAATAAGCATTGAAGTAGATATTTTTTCTACTTTGAATGCGTAGATCAAGAAGTCTCATAATTTCATGAAGCATTTATACGCATTTTCGTTAGCTGGAAAATTCTTGATTAATATATTCTGCTGCCTCTGTGAATTTGTCTAGGGAGACATTCTAAGACGTACCCTTGAAGGCTAAAGGGGCAGAAAGTAAGTTTCAATTTTGATATTTTCCTAACAGTAAGCTGTACCAATTGTTAATTCTACAAAATCACTGTTATATCAAGAATCATGCTGTTTATATATATGTTGTCCCAAAAATTATTAAATTTTAACCGAAAAACTCATACACACCGATTGAGAAAGTATAGTTTAATTGCACACCTGTAGGCGGGCGTCCAGGGTCAGCATAATATTTTTGTTTCTTTTTTTTCCTCGAACAGATCAGGCAGATAATGATACATGCAAGAAGCACAACTCCCCCACTAACAATTCCAGCAATGATAGCTACATCTGAAGTTGAATCAGACGGTGGAGGTGAAGCACTAGGTGGAAGCGGTGGACCTGCAGCAGTCTTGTTATCTGATGGTGATCGTGGAGGGCGAGGAGGGGGCGGAGGTCTTTGCGAAGCAATAGCATTTGGTGGCGGTGGAGAAAAGATAGGCGGCGGA
>JACGDI010005628.1:106920-121381 GCA_014898725.1 Jacaranda copaia | reverse complement strand
AAGTTTTGCAAAATATTTGATATAGAGTAATATTCAAAAATCCAAAAGGATAAAAAAATAGATATAAGAAAGCAATAAAATGAACACGATGATTTATGGTGGTTCGGCAAGCCTACATCTACTATCTAAGATATAATCTTAGGATTTTAACTTACATTTATATTGAACAAATGTGAAGTTACAGTGAAGAAAAAATATAAGAAATCGATAATAAAAAGCAACTTCCTCTAACGCAGAAACTTTTAACAGATTGGATGATGGAAGGCAAAAGCAAACTTCCAGCGCAATTTCCAAAGTAATATCCTATAGAGTTGTGAACTTTGAGAAAGGCTTAATTATTTTGTCTTGGATTTCATTTTTTAAATAGATGAGTCTTGATTTTTGATATCTTGTCTTCCAATGAAATCTTTCCTTTTATAACATATAGATTTTTGTATGGAAGTTCCAATGATTACTATCCTTCTTTACTTCTAGATGATTGTTGTTCTTCCTTCTATTAAGGTATGATTTTTCTTGGACTTCATCTTTTAAATAGACGAGTTTTGATTCTTGATATCTTGTCTTCCAATGAAATCTTTCCTTCTATAACATATAGATTTCTGTATGGAAGTTCCAATGGTTACTTTCCTTCTTTACTTTTGGATGATTGCTGATCTTGTAATATTGAATCCTTTGAGCATTTTCCTTATTTACGGCAAATACAATATGGAATAAGATTTACTATCTAACATTTTCTTGTAAAAGATCATAATCAAAACTTATTTTAAGGAGATCCCAACAAAAACACACTAAAATAATTAATAAAGAAACAATAAACAAAACAACTTTAAGAAAATAAACTTAGTTGAAGGCAAGCTCTCAATCTACTCTTAGTTTCAAGTAGAATGCTATCTAGGTGAAAATGGAATTTGACGTTTACTTTCAAGATACAATGAACATTCGTAAATTCTTGATGTGTAGTACTCCAACAAAATTTTTCACAAACTCGACTATTCCCACAACCGACTTATTTGATAAAGAAACTCGAAGTGTTTGTAGAATTTCAAGAATGTAGAAAATATATTTATTAAAGAAGACTTTGAATCAATACAAAGAGAATGCTTTTTTTATGTGTCTTTTCCAACTACAAAGAAGTATATATGTATACATATATAGAATTAATAACCCCTTTAAAAGAGATACATTTTGTTTTGTAAGACACATTTTGAAAGAAAAGATACAATTCTGAGAAATAACTTTTAATTTTTTTAATTTTATTTTAGAAACACATGTTATTCATATTCTAGTGTTAAATATTAATTGCACTTGCTATTATGATATGTATTTGAATCAAAAAGTTGGTAAAAGCAATTGTCATGAGATATTAGAAGAGTAACTAAGACCTATCATAGTTGCTTCGATGGGAAATAGAAATAAGTATTTATCATTCTCAATGAGGAACTAATAGGGATTCAAGAAGTTCATTTAGGTCTCCTTTATTTTTGTGCTTTTATCAAAAATATCTAAAAGGTCTATCTTTTCTGACATTATACAACATATAAAACCTATTATGTATATGTAATATAAAAGTAATAAGAATGTAATAGTTCTTGTAGTTAAGCGTAGATGTTACATGAGTTGGGAGACGGCGGATGGGGGGTGTAGAGAATATTTCTATAGAATGTGGCTAAGTTAATTGTCCATTAGTTAGTTAGCTTAAAATAGTTAGTTAGCTTCAATGGTTGGTTAGTTACACTTTTTTGTTAATTAGTAGAAAAACAATAGATATAAATACAGCGGCACAATTTGTAAATAAATAGATAGAAAAGTGTATAAATTTCTACTGCAAGGAAGAAGGAGCAAAGGAATTGGGGCTAGAGGAGCTTGAAACTTACAGGAAAATAGAAATAGAAATGGCAATGGAAATATGTTACACCTTTAATCGTTAGATCATCTAGGTATAATCCTTTTCTTTACTCCATTGAATGTCAATACCTACCTAGCTTAGAATTATGCCATGAAGATTGCATTAGGAGTAAAGGTCAAGTTAGGTTTTATAAACAGGAAATGCGTTATACCATAAGAAGACTCTAAGGATTTTGAACAATGGAATAGGATAGATTGTATGGTGCAATCCTAGATACTGAATTCTGTTTCTAAAGATACAATAGATGCATTCCTTTTCACTACTTCTACTAGAGAATTGTCATAGGAGTTGGAAGAAAGATTTAGTGAATGCAATGGTTCATTTGCTATATTAGTTGCAAAGGGAAATCAACTCAATTTCTTAAAGTAATCAATTCGCAACATGTCACTATACCAAATTCAAGAAATTATGCAATGAACTACATGCTTGATGTATGTACAAAAATATATTGTAGATCAACTAAGCAAGTAGTGGAATGTAACTTATGTAGTAAACTGATCCTTTTTTGATGAGGTTGAATGATGGATATAACCACACAAGAAACTAGGTCTTTGTCATGGAACCTTTGCTAATAGTGAACAAAGCTTATTCAATGATACTAAGAGTTGAGAAGTAATGAAAAATACATATTATGTTTAATAATAAGCTAGATAATGCAGTAATGTTGGCCAGTAACCAGCTTTTAGAAAACCTAGTAGTGAGGTCTAGCCTTTTGATAGTAGAGAAGTTATGGAAAAATAAGTTAGATAATTCTAGCTTGCACTATTCAAATTGCAATTACAGTGGACACACCGAGGAGACATGCTTCATGATATATGGAACACCATACTAGTACAAGGAGCTCAAGGGGGCGAGAGGCCTATTTGGACCCTAACATGCAACCGATATAATTGCTATGTCAGCTAAGAGTGAGTTGGGGAAGGAGAACATAGTAACTATTGGAATAGCAAAATTTAATATATTATACAGTATGAAGTGAATAAACTCATGAAACGAAATGCCATAACTAAAGAAAGTATGCTGAATATGGTACACTTCCATGAATTTGCAGGTACCATTCTACACCACTTTATGTTGGATATGTTAGGGAATTAGAGTTAGAAATTTGGTTGGTTATATAGTAGAAGATAATGTTGTGCACAATAAAAATGGTTGTCTTATATTTTTCTTTCAAGGAATCAAAATAGATTTGGTGGGTTTGTCTTGATAGCTAATGGTATAAGGATGAATGATGTGAATAGGCAAGCTAGATGTGGAGAATAGGCAACCTAGTAGTAGAGAATAGTTTGCCGCTTTTTATTTATGTTTTCATGATTACAAAAACTAAGCATACAACACATATGTATAGATTTGAACCGCCAACATTTCTTCTTCACAAATGTCGGTTCCAATATTTCTAGACTTCTTTTTGTTAGATATTTTGAAACAACATTGTAATTCTTTTGTAGATTTTTTCATTTCCTAATTTTCTAGAAAAAGTATTATTTCTAACTCTCCTCTGTAATGCTTTTTTCTATAACTAGTATCATATTTCGTAAGTGCTTAAAATTTTCCCTTGGTAGTGATTTTGTAAAGATTTTTACAAGTTTTTCCTCGATTTTGCAATGCTTTAGTTGAATGTCTTCAATGGCTAATTTCTCTATGAAAAAATGATATCGTATGTCCATGTGCCTTGTTCGATTATGGTGTATGGGATTTTTCACAATTGTTATAGCAGGTTTACAATCATAGTATATTATTGTTGTTTCTTTTTATTTTTCTGTCATATCTTCAAATATTTTTATTAGCTATATTACCTGACAAACTGCACCTACTATTACTATATATTTAGCTTTTGCTAAAGATTGTGCCACAATAAATTATTTTTGTTGGGAAATCATGATTCGACATATAATATAATTAATCATATAAATCATAATATCAAATAGGGTGGTCTAGTGTTACCTTTTGATCAGTGGAAGATTTATCAATACTACCTTGGATTAAAGCTCGTCTACAAGCTTTGAATGTGTAAAAACTCCACGTCCTTTAAGTTGAAAGGCCTTTTATCGATTTTTTCTTCTCACTTTACGAGGGTTGCTACTAGAGCTTCCACAAGTTTACACACCTTGAACCCTTTGGACTATTTGGTGATACCACATCTTTTAATTATGGCCATTGGAGGCATGCTAAGGTAGCGTCACCAAGCTTATACTTCCTGACATGGTTTAGAGTCCCAAAGGGTACAAAACAATAATAGTAAGGGCTCACAGAGTGATGAAGTAGGGACCTTTCAATCACTCTCCTTAAAGGTCGTCGCATAGCACATGTAGTATGAATTCATATTATAATAGATCTCCCACTCAATTTTGGGCATGTCACGCTTTTAGCATCGTATGAATCTTAGTCCAATCACTATTTAAGTATTTGACCTGCATATCATTAGATAGTATGTCTTCTAGTATTCATAAGTTCGGCTATAAACAGGCTTTTATGAAGCTGGACATATTTCATAATCGACCAAATATGATCTTATCTTAGCCTCCATGCTAAGGTAAATTATGTTTTAACCTTCCTTATTTTTCAAAAAATGTGAAGGCAATCATTCATATACATCTCAATAATGCATACATGATCTATAAGTCTCATCTAGCTTACTATAAAAGTGCTACGACGATTGCCCGTGTGAGTAGGTTAATCAAGTTTTGGTGACATTCATATATATTATAGACCCCATATACTAACATAAAAATGAAAGAGAACATCACAATTTTATCAATCAAAATGTGTTCATTCAAGATAATTATCAAATCCTACAAAGTCCCATACTTCTAACATGCCTTGGGAACATATATCTACATAAAGGCTTGGTAAATGGATCAATGACTATATTTCTAGTAGGAATATGATTGAGAACTACTTGTTCTTGCATAATACTATCTCGAATAAAGTGATATCTGACATCTATATGCTTCGTCCTTCTATGGTACTTAAGGTCCTTAGCATATGCCAAAGCAGCCGTGTTATCACAATAAATAATAATTTCATCATCAACATGCGCTAAAATATGCGAACTTTGAAGAAATCTCTTCAACCAAATAGCCTCTTGTATTACTAATGTACAAGCAGCATATTTTGCTTCCATTGTGGACAAAGAAATACAAAGCTGCTTCTTGCTACACCAAATGACAATAGCACCTCTTAGTAAGAATGCATATCTCGATGTGGATTGTGTTCATCTCTGTCCGTTGATCTATTAGCATCACTATATCCAATCAGTCTTAAATTACCAACATGGTAACACAAAGTGAGATCACTTGTTCCTTTCAAATATCTAAGTATTCTTTTAACTGCCCAATGGTAAGATCTAAGATTACTTTAATATCTACTCACCATCCTAACTGCAAAGCACAAGTCTGGTTGAGTACACATCATTGCATACATCAAATTTCCTACAGCACTTGCATATGAAACATTAGCCATGCATTTCTTTTCTTTTTGTCTTTGGGCACATTTCTTTGCTAAGAACACAACTTTTATCTATGGGTGTGTCTATCGTGTTAGTATTATGCATACAAAATTATTTTATAATTCTCTTGATGTAAGTCTTTTGAGACAAACTCAATTGTCTTCTAGAACGATCTTGGTGTATCTTAACACCAAGTATGTATTCAGCTTCCTCCATGTCCTTCATTTCAAATGTGGAAGACAACCGGTCTGAGTGGCAACAATAAATTCTATGTCATTTCCAACCAATAAAAAATCATCCATATATAGTGAAAGTATCAAAAACCTCTTCCCACTTCTCTTGACATACACATAGTGGTCTTCCTCGATCATCTTGAATCTTATCGATATGATAGCTCGATGAAATCAATAGTGTTATTGTCTGGATGATTGTTTCTGCCCATAGATGGAACGTTTTAAGCGATAGACTTTACGCTTCTGTCCCATTTCTTGAAACACCATTGGTTGATCTATATAGATCTCTTCTTTCAGTTCTCTATTGAGAAATTCTATCTTAATATCCATTTGAAATAATTCCAGATCTAAGTAGGTGACTATGGCTAGAATTAGGTAAATATAGGCAAACCTCACCACTGAGGAGAATGTCCTTTCATAGTCTATCCCCTCTTTATAGGTATAACCCTTCACCACAAGTCATGCTTTATGCTTGTCGATCGATCCATTTGCCTTTCACTTGACCTTGAGAACTCACTTGTTCCCAATAGTTTTACATCCAGCTGGAAGATCAACTAGTTCCTAAACATGGTTCTTAGCCATTGAGCCAATCTTTTCTTCCATAGCAGTTATCCACTCTTTTGCATTAAGGAAAGTTATAGCTTTATTATAAGTAGATGGCTCATCAATATCCACAGCAGCACTCATGAAAGACTCTCATTCAATGTCATAGTGTCGATGGGGTATTGTTCCACACCTATTTGTTCGTAATTGTGAATTTTAAGAGTTTTTTTCCCCAATGGAACACTCCTACTGGATCTAGGGTCATTATCATCATCCATGTTAATCACTAGATAAGGTTGCAAGCCCTCACCATTGTCAGAGATAGATGCACCGCCTTGAGGATCTCATAACTCATATAATTCAAGATCTCTTTTTACTTCTCTTATTGTTGGAAAATCCTCTTTAAGGAAATCCACATTATGGGACTCAAGTTTAGTCATTCCTCCATTTGGGTGTTCACCGCACATAATATATCCTTTTGAGTGTTCATAATATCTTATAAAGACATATTTACTTGCTCTAGGACCAAACTTCCCATACTTGTGAGAAGTATTGTGAACAAACCCTGCTGACCCCCCAGGTAGTAAACTTTCTAAATTGGGTTTTCTCCTATGCCAAAGTTCATAAAGTGTTGAAGAAACTGATTTAGATGGCACATGGTTTAAAATGTAGGTGGCAGTCAAAATTGCATTTCCCCAAAATGATATTCGAAGATTTGCTTGCGCCATCATTGATCTGGCCATATCTAGAAATGTTTGATTACTCTTTTCTGCAACTCCATTTTGCTACAAAGTGTGTGAAATCGTTAATTATTTTATTATACCATTTTCCTCATATATTTGTCTAAACTGATCAGACAAATATTCTCACCTTCTATCAGTATGCAAAACCTTAATTTTTTTTATCCCTTTGATTCTCAACCTCTACCAAGAATCACTTAAAATAATCAAGTGCTTTTAATCAATGAGATAAGAGGTATACTGACCTATAGTACGAATAATCATCAATGAAAGTGAGGAAATAATATGCACCGTGTTGTGCCCTTATATTCATGGGTCTGCATATGTCTAAGTGGACTATTTATAGGGAATAAGTAGCTCTCTTAGCCTTTCCAAGAGGCTTCAAGCAAGCTTTTCTTGCTAGACATGGTTCACACACAAGGACATTAACTTTAGAAATGGACCTCAATAGGCCTGCTCGAGCTAACCTGGTTATTCTCTCCTGTCCTATGTGTCCCAATCTTGCATGCCATTTAATAGAATCAGAAATAATATCTATAATAGAAGAAATAATAGAAACACAATCATGTGATAATTCTAACATAAAAAATCATTATGCATAAAACCTAGTCTGCAAAGGTCTTTACCAAGAAAAATAGACAAACTAGTGTTCCTAAACAGAAAAGAATAACCATCTTTCAAAAGTGCATTGACTGAAACTAAATTACATCGAATGCTAGGTGTATATTGCACATTACTAAGAAGTAGCTCACATCTAGTGCTAAGCTTTAGTTGGTACGTACCAACTCCAAGGACTTCCTCTTGTGTGCCGTTTCTCATAGCAATATAGTGGCCGCATGCTGGAACTCAATGGTAATCTACATTTCTCACTCGATCTTTTGTCATATATTTTGTTGCTCTTGTATCTGCAATCCAACCAGGGAGAGAATTAGCAACTAATACATGTGAGCAAATAAAAGAATTGAGAGAGCTTTGTATGGGCCTTACTTTTTTCGGCTCAATGCAGTCACGAGCGAAGTGGTCTATCTTCTCGCAGTTAAAGCACTTAACCTTACTTGGGTCTTTTTTTCCACCTCTTTTTCCTCATCGATGTTTCATAGCCTTGTCGCCTTGTGGGGCTAAGTTCTGATTTTGATTATTGCTTTGTCTAGCAACAATTTACTTGTTCCCTCACTTGTCTCTATTTGGCTTATGCTGACTAGCATATGCGACAAGAGTAGCTACTTGTGCGCATTCCAACTCTCTATGGTCAGCCTTTGACTTAAGGTGATTGGTGACATTATTGAATGACTTTATTTGCTCGTTATGTGTTAGCACAAGCTTAACATGTCCCCAAGTTTGCTCAGGTGGCGACCTAAGGACAGCCAGAACCTATTGTTCGTCTGTGAGTTCTCATCCAGCATTTTGAAGTTCTCGAATCATATCTTTCATCACATCAAGATGTTGGATCATCGAGTGTTTGGGATTAAGTACAACTAGTTGAACTTGAGAGTGAGTGCCCATTGTCTAGTAGTCGAGGTGCTACCGTATGTGACCTTCAATACATCATCCAGCTCTTTAGTCGTAGGATATTTCTCAAATTCATGGATCAAATTATCGTGCATGCAGCTTGGCATGGTAAAGCGTGCGCTCATATCTTAATCCACCCACTTATTGTACTTGTCCAATTTGCGACGATATTAGGTAGTTTGTCCATTTTCTGGCTCAACAGGTATAGGTATGGAAGTGGTGAGATGATCAAGGATCTTTTCTTTGTGCAACAAATATTGAATTTTTCTATGCCACATTTCATAATTTTGGCCATCAAGTTTGCCACTACCATGAAGGTTAGAAAAAGCTGTTTGGGTATACATAACTATATGACATGCACATTTATGTTAGGTACTGGTCTAATATTTTATTTCATATCCAAGTAAATTTTATTATTCTCTTTAATTCAATAAAATCAAAAATTTCACCATTAAGGCTAGTATTCATCTCTGACTAAAGTAAAGAGTTTAATAAAATTACCAATCCAAAAATAAAATAATTTAATGTACATAAACAAATAATTTGAGCATTTACAATTTAAAAGCAACTTGTATAATCGCATGAAGAATTTAATTCTAATAAAAAAAATAGAATTCCATTAATTAAATTGCATTCTCAAGAAATCTCATGCTCTTTCATGAAAAAATTGCCCATAAAGTTTTGCATCAAAGATAATAATTATATAACTTGCAAATTTTAACAATTAATGGTATCAATCTTGCATGATCCTAACTATTAATAAATATCACTATTTTACAAAAAATCATATGACTTTTCATGCATTTGAATTTAATTAAATAGCAACAAATTGCTAGCATACTATGATATGAGGCTTTGAATTCAAATACAAATAAATTTATAGATGCCTAAACAAAATTAAGTTAAAAACGAAAAAAATTTAATGATAGCAGGTATCCATTACTTAAATTGAACCAACTTTCTTATGCATTTGAATTTCGTTATTGCAATTGATTGCAACTACACATGTACTGAGGCTAAACAAATCTTATCATGCTTTTGAATTCTCAAAGAAATCGACAGATTGTAAGTTGCTATTTAGTAATCTAAACATGTCTTGAATTCGATTTGCACATAAGACAATTTAAATATTCCAAACTTTTAACAAATTAATAAAATATATTGAAAACAGAAAGGATTGTAAACACACTTTCATTCAATCATCATTGTAATTAAACTTCTATTGTATTTCGTATGCCGTGTGCCGCATGCTTTTGAAGTCACCACATAAACATAATCTTTTCATGTACAGATTGAAAGCCCTCATTTTTTGTTGCATAGTTAATTAAAAAATATGAATAAAAAAAAAGTTATGAACAAACTTTTTATTCTCACATATGCTTAAAAGAGTTTTGAATTAATGAATTCCAACATTCAACATAAAACAGTTTAAAGCATACATTCAATTAAAATGTGAGATTGAACTTTATTGGCTCCGATACCATTGTTGGGAAATCATGATTCAACATATAATACAATTAATCATATAAATTAGGACATCAAATAGGGTGGTTCAGTGTTACCTTTTGATCAATGGAAAACTTATCAATACCACCTTGGATCGAAGCTTGTCTACAGGTTTTGAATGCATTAAAACTCCACGTCCTTTAATTTGAAAGGACTTCTATCGATTTTTTCTTCTCGCCTTGTGAGGGTTGCTATCAGAGCTTCCACAAGTTTACACACTTTGAAACCTTGGGACTATTTCATGATACCCAAAGAAAGACTGAGAAAATTAACTATGAATTTGAGAGAATCTTTTTGAGTGAATACTCAAGTTGTATGTTTTCAACTCCTAGGAAGAGGACCTATTTACAGGTCAGTCTTCCAAGAGTTTAACCCAACTAGAAGATCTAGATAATGTCTATCCCACATAAGAGAGAATTATCCTTCTAGATATGGATGAGTGTTATCTATCCACATCTCCTCACAAGAAAGAGTTCTAAGCCAACAAGAACTACTATTCTTTATAGATGTAGATAATATTTAATTCAAATATGGATGTCTATTGGGCAAGAGTCCAAACCTAATTCTTAATAGTTTCTTTGAAGCCTATGAAAATATTGTAGACACAAGTGTGAATGCGTATCTTGGTGTCCTTTTCTATCATATGCTAATCCAGCCTAATTGTTTTCAGTGTATCTAATAAGCTTTGAATCTTTTGAAGGCTTATACTATATGCTAGAGTTTATTGTTCCTTGCAAGTACTTGAATATTATCTTGGCAGCTTCAAAATGTATTAAGGTTGGACTTTGCATGAATCTTGATAGTAAGCTAGTCACATACATGATGTCAGGCTGAGAAGTTATTAAATATAATAAACTTCTAATTAGTCTTTTGAACAGTGAGGCATCCCCTTGTTTTGATCCGTTTTCCTTCTTGAACTTCTTGTTTGCAGCAAGCGATGTAGCAATAGTCTTGCAACTTTGCATTTGAACTTCTTTAGTATGCTCTTAGTGTATTTCTTTTATGATATAAAGATACCATCATTTTCTTACAATACTTTGATGCCCAAGAAATAGTGCATCAATCCAAGGTCGCTTAGTTCAAATGTCTTCATCATTTCTTTCTTTAATTTTTGAATTTTAATTTCATTATTAATTTTCTATGAATATAAGATCATCAACGTATAAGGAGACAATAACTAAATCATTCTTACCTTGGTTCTTGATATAGAGAGTTGATTCACTTTGACTCTTCCTAAATCCTTCACCAATAAAATAGCTATCAATTCGATTGTACCAAGCTCTTGGTGCTTGATTGAGGCCATATAAGGCTTTCGTTAACTTGAGAACTTTGTTTTCATTCCCTTTCACAATGAATCCCTATGATTGTTCCTTGTATATTTTTTCCTTGAGAAATCTATTTAGAAATGCTGATTTTATGTTGTGTTGATAAATTTTCCAATTCTTTTCTGTGGATAATGCAATAAGAGCTCTTATAGTGTCTAAACGAGCGAATAGAGAAAAAATCTCATTGTAGTCAATGCCTACTAGCTGCAGGTAGCCTTTTGCCACCAATCATGCTTTATGTTTTTGAATAGATCCATCAGGATTCAACTTTGTCTTGAAGACCCATTTGACTTTGATCACCTCTTTGTTAGGAGGTCATTCACCTCTTTGTTAGGAAGTCATTAAGCCAGTTCCCATGTTTGATTTTTTCTAATCATATGGATCTCCTCCTACATTGCTTTTCTCCAAAACTCGTGCTTGAATGCTTCTTCGAAGGTCTTTAGTTTTGATGTTGTAAATTAGCATGTTTCATATATCTCATTGAGTGGTTTACTTTTTTTGGATGCCTCTTTGAAGAAGATGCCTTGTCATTTTCATTTTCAAGAGATGCTGCTGATGAGTCAAATTTTGGAGTTGTTGGTGAACTAGGTGGAGAACTTTCTATCTCCTTTTTCTCTTTGAATTTCTTCTTTTTCCTAATTCTAAGAGGCATCTTCATAAAAATCCACATCTCGACTGATAATGAGCTTTTGAGTTTTTTGGTTGAAGATTCAAAATCCTTTAGATTGAGAACTATATCCAAGAAAGATTCATTTCTCAATTTTATTCTTAAGCTTGTGGATTTTTTTTATTGGAATATGAGCATAACTAATTCATTCAAATACTTGAAGGTGTTGAGCTGGTGGCATTTTTCCACTCCAAGCTTTGATTGGAGTTTTATCTTTAACTACTTTGGTTGGACACCTGTTGAGTAAATAAACTGCAATATATATTGGCTCTACCCAGAATATCTTTGGCATGCCTTTTTCTTCTGGTATAGTTCTAGCCATTTTCATCACAGCTCTATTTTTTTTTCTTTCATACTATATTTTATCTTGGAGTGTAATCGACAGTAGGTCGATGATCAACAAAGTTCTTCACAAAACTTGTTAAATTGTCTAGAGTTGTAATCTTTCATTCAATCACTTCTCAGGATTTTGATTTTATGGTCACTTTGTTTCTCAAAAAAGTTTTTAAATTTCTTAAATATAATAAATATTTCTGATTTTTCATGCATAAAATAGACCTAAGTTATTTTAGAGTAATCATCAATGAAGAGAATAAAATACCTGTGTCCTCTGTGTCCACAAACATTAGTATGTATAAGCTCCAATACTATTTTTGCATGCCAAGATTTCCCATAGGGAAAGGACTTACGATTTTGTTTTCATTGTAAACAAGCTTTACATCTCTCTTCTTTTCCTTGAATCTTTAGCAAATCTTTTATCATTAATGCTGTAGAGAGTTGGAGGGTCAGGTACTCCGGTTGATTCAAATATTTTGGGCTTGAGATCTATAACCACGAACACACGTCAACTAGCCGAGAGGCCCTCGGCTATGGCACTCCAACGCTCATCGAAGAATATAGAGAGAGTATGTAGTAAATAGTGTAAATGGCATTACCTTTAGCGTGGTTGTGTTTGTAGTATTTATAACCTGCTGTGGGCGTGATTTTACCCAAGTACCCTTACCAGGAGTACTTGGCTTTTTTCATGACAGGGGGTTGGGAGTCATTCTTTGCTCAGATCTCGGTACTGTGCCAGGTGGCGCAATCTCCCATTTTCCTGAATAACCATGCCAGTAGGAGCACGTTCTTGCCAGAGTTGTTAGCGGGGTTTTTGGAGTTGTTAGCAGCGGTTACATCCATTGGCAGCAGTCACATCAGCTGCTACGTGTCATCAATGCCGAGGGGTTCAACCTATCCAACTTGCACCCGAAGGTCGATTCATGTCGATTGGACTTGGATGCTAAAACTTCAGAAGTGGCTCTCAGGTCGATACGGGTCGACCGCGGGGCTTACCAAATGGGGTCGATACAGGTCGACCAGACAGATGTGTCTTTGGGCTTCATATGCTGTTTCTTCTGAATCTAGGCCTGTTGGCTCTACTGGATTATACCGTATCATGTTGGGCCTCATGGGCTGTCTCATTTAAAGCTGGGCCTGTTGGGCCTACTGGATTATCCCATATCATGAGTCCCCCTAACTCCCAATCTTGATCGAGCTTGCCGATTAGAAGGAGCAGGGAGTTTATGTTTGAATATAGCAGGCAATACCTTCGACCAGGATTTTTGTGCTTTCGATCAGGGTTTTGATGCTTTTGAGCAGGGTTTTTGAAAATTTGACCCAAGTTTTTGAAATATTGACCAGGGTCTGAGGCGATTTTCCTACATTTAATGCGGTTATCAGTGTGCCGAATATAAAGCATTTGGAATACAAAGTAGGTTGTCATGATGGCAGTTACACAATTTCCTACGCATGATTGCCTATAATAGGGAGGGAGTCCCTTCATCCACATTTTTGTGATTTGAGCATCAGATAATATCCATTGTTGAAGAGTATCTTGCTTTGCAACTTCTGCTTTGAGAAAGTAATTGTAAGTGTCCCTGTTATACCTTCGTTTTTCCTGTCTTTACCTTTTAGTACCATGTCTGCTAGCGTTGAATCTAGTAGCAATAGATCTGAGAACTCGATTTGAAGAGGGGGTAACGATAGTGAAAACACTGCACAGTTTAGTTCTTCTCCAAGTAGAAACAGTAGTTCACGTAGTAGCGATAGTGCTGAGGGGCAGGCTGGGCCTTCTGCGATGCCTATTAGCCGGGGCAGGTTGTTTATCGTAGATTATTACATTGAAATACCCTAAAAAATAACCAACATTGACTTGGTGAGGATTAGGGCAGCCTACCATATCCCTGATGAGTTCAAAATGATAGCGCTAGAGTCCTAGGGTAGGATGCATTGACCTCCTCGGGGGTTCATTACTGTATTTGAGGAGGGGTTAAGGTGTGGTTTAAGATTTCCACTTGCCCAGCCCATAGTCAACCTCCTTACGGGTCTAGGGGTTTGCATCACCCAGCTTGTACCCAACTGTTTGCAGCCCTATACAGCTTCGCTGTGTTGATGTATCTGTTCGACCAGCCGGCTAGTTTTGCTAACTTTTCAAACCTTTTCTACCTCTCGATGTCCCAAAAGTTGGGTAGTGGTGAGGAGTTGGGCTTTTATTATTTTACCGCTCGACTTCGTAGGAAAATCCTAATACCCCCTTCCTCTTCTT
>JACGDI010005628.1:84021-98834 GCA_014898725.1 Jacaranda copaia | reverse complement strand
AAATAGAACAAAGATCCTCTTTGAGATCAAAAGGGCCAAAAGGTTTCATTTTTCTTTTGAGTTGTTTGTGGAACTTCAAATTTGATGAAGAAATGAGGGCTGTAAATAGATATTTGAAAATTCGTGTACTATTTGTATTCGTATTTATTTATATAAAATTTATTCACATCCGTTTAAAGCGGATATTATTCGTATTCAATTAGTAGATATCTGATTATAGAATGATACAAATATGATAAATGCGTACTCGATCCGTTTAATATCAACTCCGAATATATCTTTATTAAATAATATATTATTTATATTTTTTTAATAAAAATATCATAATCCATATATGTATATACAAATCATAATTGAAGGATTGAAAACAAAAAGAATAAATTTAAAATATTATTCTAATATAAAGAAATAAGTTGAAGAATAAAGTTAACCAACCCAATTATTGTTGGTTGACTTTATAATTAATATACTTATATGTCATTATTATTATTGTTGTTGTTGTTGTTGTTGTTGTTGTTAAGTACTAATAATTAATTATAAAGTTAATTATTAATTAGAAATTATGATATTTGTTTGATTATTTTCTTTTTAATGAAATTATATAGTTCCTTCTATTAATTAAAATATGTATTTATTATAAGTTTACAGATTTATGTATTTGGATATTTGTACATAGATATTTAAATAATTATCATTAAATATGAATATAAAAAAATAATTCGAATATGGATAAGTTTAATAAAATATAAATAAATCTAAATAATTATAATCGGATACGGATATATCCGGATTCGATCGATATCTGACGGATACGAATTCGAATATTATTTTTTAATATCCATCAAATCTGTATCCGGATATTCAAAAAGTTAAACAAATACGAATATAAAAATAGTGTATCCAATCCTAATATGAGATAGCCCAACAGGCCCAGTCTAATAAGCTATCGGCCTCAGAGAGGATCCCTAAGCCCACTTAACATGTACAACCTAATGGCACTTTAGGACTCAGCTGGGCCAGATCACTCAACTGTTATTGCCTGATCGAGTGGATTGTTCTTGACCATACCCAATGGGAGGCTTCAAGCCACTTTGCCTAGTTAACCATTCTTTTGGTCGACTACCTTGTCTGTTCGATCATTATCAACTAGAGTGCTCACTTTGGTGCTGACTTATATTCTTATTACATTCAATGCTTTGACAGACAACATGCTTTCATATTAATGGCGTGTGCCACCTTAGTATAATCTCTGCCACCAACTTTAGCAAAGAGGTGCATTACCAAAGTACTGCTCACCCTAGAAATCAAGAGATGATACCACCTGAAATAGTGTCAGAATTGAAAATGACCAACAACCCCCAGGCCAGGGCAAAAGCCCTCTATACTTGATAGGGACATTTTAGATATATCATCTACTAGGAGAAAGCTATAAATACCTCATTGCTAGCCACACTCTAGGTAATGCCATATACACTATATACTCTTACTCTTATGCTCGATTCTTCCTTTCGACCAAAACTAACTTAAGCGTTGGAGTGCCTTCGTTGGGGGTACCTTGGCTAGTTTAACATTTGCTGTTCGTTACAGATCTCAAACCTTGAAGAATATTACTGTTAGATCATTTGACCTCCCTAGTTGGATTAGCCCCCAAACACAACTCTATTCACTAAATATAACTTTCAACTTCATCATTTTGGCGCCGTCTGTGGGACATTTGAGATTGCAACTGAAAAAAATGGTGAACACCAAAAAAGTTGCATTTGAGAGAGAGGATAACAAAAGGTCCACATCTCTATCTTTCCTTTCGCCCTTGTAAGGTTCACATGCTCCAGGCCCTAGCGGCCCGTAGGAGCAAGTTGTAACATTGACCATGCCACAGCTGATGCAATTGATAAGTAAACAAATCTCTGCTCAACTTTTTGCTGCATTAAATAGGTACACCATCGTGCCAGCTTTGACGGGTAATGTCACTTCACAACTGTCTCCACCAGAAGAAAGGTCCCTTTGGGATAGTTGTGGTCGCCAGGAATCCAAGCAGCTACCAACTAGATATGAACTCTAGATGCCCTAGGGAGAGAGGGGGTGATTGGAGTTAAGAGAGAAAATCACTGACTCCATGGACCACCACATTCAACCTAATCAAGCCCTGCAGCATGATATGATCGAATGCTCTAGATGTGACCAGTGCAAAGAAGTGGAAGAGTCTGCAGATCATGCAGCTCGACCTATTTGAGTCCCATAGTGATAGGGTAGAGCGCGCAAGACTTTATTTTGATCAGAACGCCCCCAAGTGGATCGGGATGAGTGGGAAGAAGTTTTTCATCAAATGCAACAACTAAACAGACGTCTTAACGAGATTTCAAAGAGAAATACTGATAGATTGTCCAACCTAGAGGGCCCCCAAAGGTCTTGTTGAGAGAAAGGCTTCTCTTTCATCCAGGATATTTTTGATAAGCGCATTGCTGTCGATGCCAAGGTCCCAACCAAACTTTTGAGGTATGATAGCTTGATTGACCCTAACAAGCACTTAATGGAATTTGAGCATATGATGCAGTTGCATAGGCATAATGAATACATCCATGCCAAGATGCTGGTGACCATATTTTGAAGCATAGCGCTTGATTGGTTTGTCAAGCTAGAGCCCTTATCGATATACCCTTTTGATTAGTTCTACAATAAATTTTTACACCAGTTTGCCAGTCGGAGAAAGGTGAAGCTCCCCCACACTCACCTCCACATCATCAAGTAGAATGAGGGAGAGTCTCTTCATAACTTTTTCACGAGGTTAAACATGGAGGTCTTGAAGATATAAAACCCCAGGATTGAGTTTCTGATCAACGTGTTGTTCTTGGGACTCAGGCACAAGGAATGCACTAATGCTTGGTGCAAGAATACTCGAGGTCGATGGAGGAATTGCTCAACCTGGTGGAGAGATATATGACCAAGAAAAGATGAACAAGTTGAAGTTCAAAACCATGGAGGTTAATAAGAAGAAAAAGGAGAGAGACGACCAAAAATATAGAGAAATAGATCAATCTCCAATAAAGCGCTTTCCTTTCCATGACTACACCCCATTGAATACCTCGATAAGAGAGGTCCTGTTTGCCATCCAGCATGACAACCTCCTCAAGAAATTGAGAAAATTGATGGAAATTGAAGCGATGAAAAAATTGAAGAAGTACTGCTACTTTCATAAATAAAAAGGGCATGAGATGAATGCTTCAATCTTCAGGATGAAATTGAGAGGCTCATCAGACAGGGCCATCTCAAAAAATATATAGTTGTTGATGCACAAGCTAAAGGGGGAAAACTGATTAGACTCCTCGTATAGAAAGGTTAGTTAGCCCAAGGAGGGAGGACAAAGTAAAAAAACCCGCCCATAAAGATTACCCATCAATTCGAGGAGTAATTGATATGATCGCGGAAGGTCCTATTAGGGGGTACTCAAAATATGCTAGAAGGTAGACTTAGAGGAGGTTAGAATCAACCAAAGTCTCATTGGTTGAAACAATATTCTATCTATCGACTAGAGAAAAGCCCATTTCTTTCACTGATAGTGACCTAGCCCACCTTAAAGGGAAGAATATCAATCATAAAACTAATTATCCTATGGTAATCTCTGTTGAAATTGTCAACTTTGAAGTGAGGAAGATCTTAGTAGATAACGACAGCTTAGCCAATATCATCTTCCTTTCCACAAAGAATAAACTTGGGGTAGCTGAAGTTTGAGCCTGTGCGTACCCCTTTAGTTGGGTTTGGGGGCTCAGAAATTATTCTGAAAGGGTCCATCAATCTATTAACATCATTTAGGAAGGTGCCCTAAAGAAGAATTTGATGGTGAACTATCTAACAGTTGATGCTCCATTTGCTTATAATGTTCTCATTGGTTGACCAGCTTTATATGATTTTCGTGCCATTATCTCAACCTACCACATGAAGATTAAATTTTTGGCCCTGACTGGCACAGGAAAATTATTGTGTAACATCAAGAAAGCTTGGAGGTGTTACAGAATTTTGGTCGAGTCAAGTAAGCTGAAAACTTTACCACAATTGAAGACCTTGAGGAATGCCTTTGTAGTGGAACCCAAGGAGGTCCAAGCTCACAAGAAGAGAAAGCTGGAGGATACCTGGGTGGAGCTCGTCAGGAAATTTAAAACTGTTGAACTTGAACAAGAAAATCCCAACATGACAACTCAAATCGGGATAAATATGGGCCCCTACCTAAAATGCCTTATGATAGATTTTTTGAGAAGAAACATTAACATCTTTGCCTGAAAAGTATCTAACATCCAGGGAATTGACCCAAGTGTGATCGTGCACCATCTTAATGTCGACCGATCATACAAACTGATTAAATATAAGATGAGGACATTTAATGTCGAGAGGACCTAAATCATTGAAGAAAAAATTTAAAAACTCCTAGATACAGGTTACATTGCAAATATTCAATATCTATCTTGAATTTGTAATGTTGTATTCGTCCTAAAAAATGAGGGACAATGGCGTATATGTAACAATGTCACAGATTTGAATAAAGCTTGCCCTAAAGATCTGTATCCCTGACCTCGAATAGATTTACTAGTAGATTCCACTGTTGGTTGTGAGTTGTTGAGTATGAAGGGTGCATTCCAAGGCTATCATCAAATATTCATGGCCCTCGGGGATAGGGATGAAACTTATTTTGTGGTTCTCAATGGAGTCTATTACTTTTTGGTCATGTCTTTTGGATTGAAAAATACTGGAGCAACTTACGAAAGGCTGGTCAACTTTATGTTCAAGAACAAAATAAGCAAGTCGATAGTGATGTATGTCAATGACATGATTGTAAAGATGGAAAAGACCCAAAACCATTTACCCGACCTCAATCAAACTTTTACAATAATGAGAGCATTTGGCCTAAAGCTAAATCCAAATAAGTGCACATTCATAGTTTGAGGAGGTAAATTTTTTGGTTATATGGTCAGTCAATGGGGTATTCAAGCCAATTCGCAGAAGATTCAGGTCATTTTGGACATCGTCCCTCCTCGAATAGTTATAGATGTACAATGGCTGGTCGAAAGGATTATCGCCCTGGACAGATTCATCGCAAGATTAGCAAATAAAAGCTTACCTTTATTCAAAATTCTTAGAAATGCCAAGAAGTTGGGTTTTTAATGGAGTGAACAGTATGATCAGGTGCTGGTCGAGTTAAAGCAGTATTTATCCTCACCATCTATACTGGTAAAACCTAAACTTAGAGAGGTACTTTAGATATATTTGGCAATTTTTGAGGTATTAATTGGCTCGGTCTTAGTCTCGACCAGAGATGGGAGCCATGATCAATTTACTATTGTAGCAAGTCCCTCATAGGATCGGAACATAACTACTTGGAGATTGAGAAATTTGCCCTAGCATTAGTCATTGCAGTTCGAAAGCTGCATCCATACCTTCAATCTCATGCCATGATAGTGCTAACCAACCAACTATTAAAGCAAGTGCTGTCGAAGCCAGATACATCAGACAGGCTAACCAAAAGGGCCATTGAATTAGGAGAATTTGACATTACTATTCAATCGAGAACAACTATTAAAGCACAGGTTTTGGTGGACTTCATTGCCGAGCAGGTTGACATGCCTAAGAAAAATTGCAAAGGCCCTCTTATTTGGACTTTGCACGTCGATAAATGTTGACCACATTTGGAGGGGGAGCGGGAGTGGCTCTCTGTTCCCCAGCAACGGAGAAGTATGATTTTGTAATAAAACTTGACTAAGCAGTTACTAATAATGAAGCAGAATATGAGGCCCTCCTCATAGGAATGAGGATGGCACTCAATCAAGGTGTTGAGCACTTGGCTGCAATCACAAACTTCCAACTGGTAACAAAATAGGTCGAGGGAAATTTTGGGGTAAAGGATTCTATGAGTCAGTACTTGACCAAGGTTAGAAAATTATAGCAATCAGTTAAAAAGTTCACCCATAGTCAGGCATCTCGATTTGAGATTGAGCATGCGGATGCCCTATCTAAATTTGCTAGCTCGACAAAGGGCATAATGGATAGGATAATAACATTTCTAGTCACCGATAGTCCATTGATCAGCCTACCCAAGGAGAACCTGGTTAGGAGCATTGAGGAGATAATCCTTTCATAGTAGAATCCAATCAAACTCTACTTGAGTTATGGCATAGTCCCTGAAGATGAAAATGAGGCTCGATGCCTTCAAGAACAAGTTGCTAAGTTTGCGATGGACGAGCATGGCCAATTATATACGAGGTTAATCTTTGGACCATCCTAGAGATGTCTGGATCCCGACCAAGCTCATGAAGTATTGCAGGATGTCCACGCAGGCTTGTGTGGGAATCATTCTGGGGAAAGCTCTCTTGCACATAAAATAATTAGGTATGGATACTTTTAGCCAATATTATTGAAAGGTTACGTGGATTTTGCTCAAAAATGTACATTCTACCAAGTTTATTCAAACCTACTGCACCAGCTCACCATCCCCATGGTCAATGTTCAAATTTTTTGACCATTCGACCAATGGAGGATTGACATTTTGGGCTCTCTGCCGAAGTTAATAGGTTAGTGAAAGTTCATAATCATGGCAGTCGAGTATTTTACCAAGTGGGTCGAAGCTGAGGCTGTCCTAAAGATAATCGACTCGACCATTAAAAGTTTCATCTAGAAAAATATCATCTGTCGTTTTGGCCTACCTAAGATACTGATTTCAGACAATGGGACTCAATTCCAAAGCAGAGCACTAGAAATTAGTGCGAAGCCTTGGGGATCACCCAATACTCTACTTCAGTGGGTAGTCTACAGTTGAACAACCAGATATAGGTGACAAATAGAACGATTCTCAATCATTTAAAGCTAGGATACATGATACTTGGTCAATCTGGGCAGACAACCTCATAGAAGTGTTATGGGCATACATGACAACTCTCTGTACAACCACAGGTCATGACCCTTATAGTCTGGTATATGGGTTCGAGGTAGTGATTCTCTTAGAACTCATTCAACATATAGCTCGAGTCATTCACTTTCACTCGTTCAAAAATACATTAGAAAGAAAGCTCGACTTTAAGACTATCGATGAGTGAAGGGAAGAAGCTTACAATACTATGCAGTGCTACAGGTCGAAGATAGCAAAGAACTATAATAAATTGGTCAAGCTACGCCAGTTTTAGGTTAGAAACCTCATTCTCAAAAAGGTGGAAGTGTTTAAGAATATTGGCAAACTCAACCCGAAATGGGAGGAATCCTATACCATTGTGAAAGTATCAAAGCATAACACTTATAGATTTGCTAACTTGGATAGGGATGAGCTCCTTTATCTATGGAATGCCATCAACTTGAAGAAGTTCTACATAAGAAATCGTATTGTAATCATCCTCATATTCTATGATATGAATAAAGTTCCAAAAATACTGCTATCGTTTGTTTGCATTTTCACAGCCGTATGTACCTTGTACCATTTCAAGTTCCAAGTTGATCCCATAGTCAATGAACAAGTAGCTTCGTGTTGCCACTCAAGTTCCAAGTCGACCCCGTAGTTGACAAATAAGCAACTTTGCATTGCTACTTAAGCTTCAAGTTAATCTTGTAGTCGATGAATAAGTAGCTTTATGCTGCCACTCAAATTTTGAGTCGACGTTGAAGTTGACTCAGAAGTAACTTTATGTTACCAAACCAAAGTTCTAAATCGACTACGCAGTTGACTCAAAATAGCTACATGCTACAAACTCAAAGCTGTTAAGTATGCCTCGAAAAGATTGTGCGTATCTCTAAAACATTAATAAAAAATTGATGATAAAGTTGATTTTTCACCTATACAATAGCCATAGTAAAGTTGCATTCAACAAAAAATACGTCAAACTCATTTCATTCAACAATAAAGATGTGAAAATGATCTTTCAATGATTGGAGTATCTATTATAAGGGCACTCTATTACATAAAAAAAAAAAAGAGAAAAAACACAGGAAGAAAATAACAAAAGGCAGTAAAGAGTTGGGACATCAAGTCTAGCTCGACCCTACCTAGTTACTTTCTTGCCAATCTTGATTGAGCTTCGGCATGGCAGATACGAGTGGCTGAATGGCTTGAGCTAGTTGTGAAGGCCTCAAGATGTTGCTTATGAAGTTAGTTGAGAGTAGCACGTACTGCGCGATGTCGACCTGTTCCTCCCTCAGCTGAAAGGCAAGGTCTTCAGCGAAAGCAAATTTGCTCGCTAACTCAATCAGCTTGGCCTCGACTTTAGCCTATTTCTATTGAGGTTTAATCATTAGCTCAACGGGGCTGTTTGTCGGGGTATTTTTCTCTCCGGCCCTATCGATCTACCCTCTTTAGACTCAGGGTAAGGCTGTAGCTTCTCATCCAAGGCAGGACTTATTTTGCTTTTATCCTCGACCTGAAAGGCATAACTTAGACACTCGAGCTACTTTATAGCTTTGTGGAATACATCGTGAGCATTGTCGATGGACATAACTATGCTCGCATCTTGAAAAGTTGAGCTCAGCATGAATTATTCCATTGCCTCCCACCGCATCGAGGGGAGTTGTCGAGAGAAGGCCTCTTGAACCTCCTCGAGCGCATCTACATAACCAGCCACTCGACTAGAGGAGTAGCTCACCTACACGTCCAAGTGAGCCTTCTTCAGCATGGAGTCCATTCAACTCCTATCCTCGACTGCCTGCACCAGCTGCTGATCTTTAGAATTCAGTTGCTCTGGAAGGCCGGCCACCTCCTTTGTTAGCTGGTTAACCAAGAGCTGAAAAGACTCAAGTTGAACCTTGAGGGTTTCTGCATCCCCTCCCTCTCACAGCTCTTTGCAATTCGCCAGAGCTAGCTCTAATCGATGGTAAAGATTGTATCCTAGTTAGCTCACTTGAAACACAGAGTATTAGTGAATAATATAATTTTTTGAAATAAGAATTACAAGAAACAATCAACCTCATACTTACCAAATGACAATGGCAGGCTAGAGCCCTAAGTGCCCCAACTTAACTCAGTTGCATGAGTCTCCACTGGTCCTTGGAAAAGAGCTCGATTACCCTCCACTTGAGGGTATTGAGGCTCTCCATCGCTAATTGTATGATTGAGGTTGAGTCAGTTACCTCTATGGTGGGATCAGGCCTGAAGTTGGGCAATTCTAGCTGAGGTAGTTGAAACAACACTCTATCGCCACGCTTGCCAAACAGGTCATAGCTTGTTACTGCTTTCAACTTGCCCTGGTCGCTTGCTGTCTTCTTGGGCACTGACCTTCCCTACTTGATCATTAGTTTTTTGTCTCGATCATGGGGCTGCTTTGAACACGCCTCTAATTGAGCAAGTTGGGATTGGGGTGCCTGTTCAATCTAGGGCACGGTAGGGGCAGTGGTTGATCGGGTTGAGGGCGTAGGCTATGCTGTTGGGGTTCCTCATTAAGCAGTCACTTGATGATGCTCATCATTTTTCTGTGCTCTTGCTACTATTTTTGCTCAGCTGTGGGCCATCACGTTTTCTCAATTTGCTAATAAAAGACAACAAAAACTATCAGAATTCAGTAAAAAGATAGAATTACAATTATCACAATCAACAAAGATCACTACCTAGTGGTCACCTATAGGCAAGTTAAGCAAGGTTGGCAACAGGC
The DNA here is from genome assembly GCA_014898725.1 of Jacaranda copaia. NCBI lineage: Eukaryota > Viridiplantae > Streptophyta > Magnoliopsida > Lamiales > Bignoniaceae > Jacaranda > Jacaranda copaia. Next base: position 89,223 of record JACGDI010005628.1, on the reverse strand, counting down.
TATCTAGCACCAGACACCTCTCCTCAATTAGGATTGAGGCCTCCATCTGCCTAAAATCGACTAGGTCCCGAACAAAAGTGTTGGGCCAGCTAGGTGTTTGGTTCCCTAGCATTTCCACATGCTCCTTCCACCACCTCGTTGGTATATTAAACTTTCTAGGTCCTTGAACATAAAGGAAATATTTTTTCCACTCTTGGTCATACGAGGAAGAAGGGGCTACTAGAACTTTTGAAATGAATGCATCGTCAAATAATAAAGCCCAGACTCCTCAGTACTAACCGACTTTGAGATATAGATAAATGGAATAGGTTTGAAAAGTTGGCAAAGGAGACTAGCTAGTTGAATAGGTGCATTAGCATAGCAAAACTATAGATGGTGGCGAAATAGTTGGGGAGCAGTTGGGTTATACAGACCTTGAGGTCACCCAGAGGTCGACTATGGCAGGTGCTAAAGGAAACCTAAGGCCACACCTCAACTCCTCCTCGAACACTATTATGCATTCTCTTGGAGGTCGATGCATTCTACCCTAAAGCCTGAGCACCAAAAGTTTGTACTTATCTAGAATGTGGTATGTCTCTCTAATTCGAGCTAAGTCAGCGGGGGAGATTTTGGAGAATACTTCACTATAGTAGTCTGGTGTAAATAATTGACCACATGATGTAAGCACCTCACTTAGGCTAGCCTCGCCCCCAGAGGTAGCCTTCTTAGTACTAGAGCTGCTCGAGGTCGAGCTATTGCTCGATGAACTATCAAAACTATTCTCACGTGTGCTTTCAGATGCATTTTCAACCCCAGTTTCCCCTTGGAACTATACACCTTTGGACCTAGTGTTCTCATTATCGGAAGTATTAGACATCTTTGAAAAGAAAAATAAAGAAAAGTACAAGCTTGTAGAAGAACTTACATCGGGTAGCTTGAAAACTTTAAGTGCAAAAAGAATTTAGAGATCTTGGAAAGCAAGAACTCAACTAGAATGGATTCAGCAAAAGTGAAAAATGGATGCCTCCCCCTCGCCTATTATCAGCATTTGGACACAGGAACCCAAGTAGCAGTAATAATTGCACTACCCCCTTTTGGTACTTCATATTTTGTGATATAATTGGAGCATTAAATGCATAAAAACTATCAAAAATCCTAGTCAAGAAATCAAAAACTTTAGCCGAGTATTCAAAAACCCTGATCGAGAGTTTAGAAACCTATTCGAATATGTATAACCATTGTAGAACTATCGTAACTGCTATAACTGTCATTCAGTAATCTACTCTCTGCTTTTGTTCATCGACAAGCTCGATTAGGACTGCGAGTGGGGGGGACTCATGATATGGAACAGCCTAAAAGGCCCAGCCCAACAAGTTATCGACCTTAGAGAGGGCCCCTAAGTGCACTTAACATGCATAGCCCAATAGCACTTTTGGACTCAGTTAGGCCGAATCACTCGACTGTTATTGCCTAGTCAAGTGGAATGTTCTTGACTATACCCAACAGGAGGCTTCAAGCCACTTTGCCCAGTCAACTACATTGTTTGTTCAATCGTTACTAACTAAAGTGTTCATTCTAGTGTTGACTTGTATCCTTGCCATATTTAGTGCCTCCATATTAATGGTGCTTGCTACCCCACCACCAACCCTACCATCAACTTTGACAGAAAAGGCACAACACCAAAGTACTATTCACCTTGGAAATTAGGAGATGATGCTGCCTGGAATAGTACTAGGATTGAAAATGACCAACAACCCCCAAGTAAGGGCAAGAGCCCTCTACACTTGATAGGGGCATCTTAGACATATCATCTATCAGGAGTAGGCTATAAATACCTTATTGCCAACCACATTCCAGGTAATGCCATATACACTATACACTCTTACTCTTCTGCTCGATTACTTTCTTTCGATCAGAACTAATTTGAGCATCGGAGTGCCTTTGTCGGGGGCACCTCAGCTAGTTTAATGTTTACTGTTTATTGCAGTTCTCAGACCTCGAAGAATATTGCTGTTGGATCATTCGATTTCTCTGATCAGATCAACCTAAATACAACCCTATTCACTAAATACGACCTTCATCCTCATCAAATCCATTTGATATTCGTTTACACATCTAAAAAGTGATGTTAAAGTCAAAAACAACCAATCTAATATTGCATCTTTGTCCTTTGAGGGCATCGTCTAATGGACCGCTCAATATGCGCACTACGTCAAACGTTTAAAGCTACCAAGTGAATTAAGTTCACTATTTAATCAAGTAAGGAGATTTTACTCATTCAAATGAATCCAAATATATGGAAAAACACGTAGCATAGCCAATTTATATTAATTTAATTGTCAATTTGGGCTCCTTACATATCACCTTAAAGAATCTTATGACCTAATATTTATTTTGATGCGCACATGATGCTCTTTTTTCTCGTATGCAAAATTTTGTGAGGAAACTTTCATGTATTTCCATTTTCTTGGTTTATAATGCAAATTCTCACTTCAACAGATAGAAAAATTGACAACCAAATACAAAATTATAGTACAAAATTTATTGTTAATAATGTATATTAAGTAACAAACAATTTTATTTTGTCATTATAATAAATTTTACAAACCTGTTTGTGATAAAAATGGTGTACAAATTCTCATTGTTGGCAATTATCAGTGACACACTTATGATGATGGTGTAGTAACAATAATAAACTTATCACAAAACTAAGTGCCAATTAATGGTCATGATTTAAAACATTAGTTCTTATCATCATTGATTTATATTATAAAAGATAAAATTATTATCACTTAAAAAATATTATTAATAGCAAAAACAAAAATTATAATCACTAAATATATGCTATTTTATACAATCACTCATTTTTCTATCACTAATATTATATTTTTACTACAGTGTTTACGCATGGTATGGCTTCAGATTTTTATTGACATTATTCATGGGTTGCATTTAATTTTGTGAGATAGAGACAAGAAAGCAGACAAGGAGTTTTCTAACAGCCAATCCAGTAGGGAGGGAACATGACTTTTTAATTAGGATCCTTCCCTTAATTGGTCCACAACTTCCTTATGCCTATAGAAACACAAGACTAATGTCTGTGGATAAAGGGGTTCAGATAGTTCAAACTTTCCATCGTCATCTGCCATAAATTTTGACCAACGACATGGGTACCCAGGCTCTGATTCTGGTTTTGAACATCCAATTCTTCTCCAAGATATTTCTCAAAAAAATACAACTAATCAATATTCCATTCATTCATTTATTGTATAATTTTGTCAATTTTATAATTTCATTGTATAATTTACAAAATTACTATTTTAGTTGTATATATATATAAGAATTATTACTTTTAATTAGATTTTTATTGGAGCTTCAAAATCTAGTTGGAAAAATTGAATTGACATGCCAACAAAGCAAAATACACCAAATTGGACCCACTGATAACTCAGGTGTACAGCTCAAATTTTTTGGCAAATTTTTGGAGTTTAGGTGAAAATTAAAGGTTAAAAATGATAAAATTTTTGATATATACAGCAGTAGAATTAAAATTTTATAAATTATAAGACAAAATTACAAGGTACGTGAAATTATTGAGAAAAAAACACACAAGCTTCCTTACAAGACACATACATATGTATAACCTGGCTCTACTGTGAAAACCACTCTGTTTCATCATTCACCTAGGGAGTATCTGTGGCATTTGCCCAGAAGAATTAGCCGCAAACCTCATCAAGAACTGGCAAATGCACCTTCTGCAAGCCTGAAACTCTCCACCTTCTTCCTCTATAACAAATTTATGGTATAACCAATGAAGCAATTCAATTGCTGACAGCAAGACAAACAAAGTGTAAACAAAAGGGCTAAGGGAATCCGGCAACAAAACAGAGGCAAGCGACGCAACTGAGAGATGGCCAGACCACAACGAGCAATGGCGAGCAACAACAGCAAAACGGCGCCGTAGCAGAAAAAATTGGAGCTGTGCTGCGCAGGCTAAGTAGTATACGATGGAACCGATTGCTGCGACTTGCATTGTTTTTGGATGAGTTGAAAATGGGCCTTTTTGGTTGTTTCCTTGATATTTGAGCTGCAGGAAGGTCATGAGTACTGGGATTATGAAGAGAATGCTTTGATTGAAGGAGTTGGTGAACCTCATTTGGATAAAATGGAAAAAGTAGGAGGATCTAAGTGTAAGAGCAGCTGCATTTAAGTGTTGGAAAATATGATTGGGGAGGGCAAGAAAAATGCGAAATATCAAACCAGATGATGCAGTTTGTAAATCTACACAGGCGTGGAATATTGGAAGAAATGGGCTTGTTCTCGAGTTTTCTGCCATTGGGATTTTCAGGAATTGAGTTTGGGTTGTTGAGGTGTGGGGTTAGTGTACTATTTATAGAGGTTTGGTGACTGTTTCGTTTCATTTCCACACTCATTTTAAGTTTTTAGCATTTTCATTATGGTGAAAATTAGTTATGTGACGTGATATAAAAATAAAAATATGTTTGGATGAAATATTTGGAAATATAATGATTATGTTAAAAACGTAATGATTATGTTAAAAATATATAGATTATTGAAAAATGTGTTTTAAAAATAAAAATGAAAATGATGTTAGGTGAAAATAATTAAAAAGTGATGGTTTTTATTTTTGGAAAAATAAAATTTATAAAAATGAGTTGTGAAAATGAAACCAAACACCCCTTAAGGTTTGTATGTTCAAAGCAATTTCCTTAGTAGTTGTCAAGTTCGATCTTTGGGAATTTGGGCGCATGTTTCTTTATAGGTTGATGTAAAAGGGTTCAAGGGTTCAAGGGTTCAAGGGTTCAGAGGGTTCAGGGACCTCTGGTAAAAGAATATATGGTGGGATATATTATGTGGGTATTCACACTTCGACATATAAAGGCAAAAAGGTCTTTGTTTGCATAAGAAAAGATGAAAAACAAGACGAATTTCTGAGGTTGGTTGGATTTCACAAGCAAGCAAACGGAGTTTACATTTCAAGGAGAAATTTTTGGGTGGAACGGGTGCATTGTACTGGGTCCACTTATGGCCTTTGAATTTTAGGTTTAAAACTTCAAGAGTTACCAATAAATAAGTATCACAATATTTCAAGTAAAACTGCAAGTAATTATTGCAAAATTTAGTTATTAGGAATGTGGAAATGACATATGGAGAATTTTTGAAACGAATTGAATTTCATGTTTTCGCCGGGCAAAAAAAAAA
>JACGDI010005628.1:44113-83977 GCA_014898725.1 Jacaranda copaia | reverse complement strand
AAAAATAGCTCACTCCTCCACTTTTGAAAAGACAATGGTTGAATTCTAACATTTCATTCATATTTTGAATTCTTTGTTTCTATTCCTACAATTAAATATTTATTTTAAAATTGAGGCAGTCTTAAATAAAATTAAAAAATAAATGCTAATAAAGATCAAGAATTTAAATTGATGAACTCATCCCAATGAACTTGTGCTAACACGGGTTTGATTACTAAATCCTCTTTAAGAACAAAATGGGGCTGCCTTAAATGTGCGTATTTCTCAAGCTGCTGACCACATTTGTCATGACAGCCTCAATTAGCTATATTTCCCATTACTAGTAATATGTTTCGGCCTTAAGAAAAAAGAAAAAAAAATAAAAAAATAGAAAAATTATAAAAATAAATCATAAAATACTCTCACTTGGTTGAATATATTTTTTTAATATTTTCCTTATGAGTAAAACCCAAAAAACAGATTAATATAGTCTAAAGGTTAATTAATGGAAATCTCGTTTACTATGGTAGCCCTCTTTCAGCCATTAGCAAGGGCAGGAGAGTTTGTTTGCTTTCGAGATAGCAAAAAAAAAAAAAAATCTAGAAATTTTTTTAAGTGAAATAAATAAGTATAAATTAATATCAAATTTAATAACCAACAATCAATTAAAATTTTTGAATTTAATTATAAAAATTGAAATTCTGAAAATTTAAAATTTAATGAAATTTAAACTTAAGTTGAAAAAGGCCTAATTCCTAAATCCTATATATAATAGCATAGATTAATGCTCAAATTTTCCATCAAGCGGAAAGATAATATTTTCAATTGCATTTATAAAGCAGGACCATATAAAGTTTTAATACTCTCCGAAATATTATTTATATCAACTTTTATGCATATATATATATATATATATATATATGTTTACATTTGCTAGTATTGGATGGTGAAGAAAGGGACATATAATTTGTTCAAAACTGTATAAATTAGTCAGCATAACTATGAGTTCTGTCAATGACCCCCTTTGAGCTCAAAAGGGCCAAAGGGTTCACTTTTGGGTGAAATATGATGTTGAGGTCAAAGGCAAAGCTCAAAATAATACCTCTTTAGCTTAATTGGCTCTAAGAGATCAACTTGTAGATTCATCTCTCTTTCAACTATAATTCATTTTCTTTCATATTGAACTGTGCTAAATGAAACAAATCTAGGCCACCACTACATATGTTTTATTAATTTTGGAAAAAGAAAAAGAAAAAAACTAAGAGAGGGGAAGAGAGAACAAATTGCGCATATTTTCTTTTCCTTTTTTTGCCCCCTTAGTTATACCTGCATTGCACATAATTAAGTGTAAGAAAATATTTTTGCTAAATAATTTTGAGAGACTACCTAATTCATCTCTCTTTGCGACGTATAATTTTTCACACTTTTTGACATATAGAAGTTCTAAATCAAATATATATCTCTAGGGACCATGTTGGCCTCGGTCGTTTCGTCATTCTTAATTCCATTGTTCTCTAAAATTTTTTCACAAAAAATTAAGAGCCAAATGTTGTTAAATGATTGTTCAGAAGATTTATGCAGCTGCTTGTGTAGATCGATACAAAATATTGGACAATCAACCCCATCCTTGATTTATTTTGGTTATTGTTGTAATTGGTATCAACTCAATTTAGATTTGAGCCCATTTATATTTTTAAGAGATGATTTGAATTTATGGATTGATGCCCATTTGGTTGGAAATTCATAGGTATTGTGAATGATTGAAGAGGAATAAAAGACGCATAAGGTTATGAATGGGGGGAGGGTATCCATGGGGTTGTAACTTGATTATTCATTACAAAATTGCATGCCAGATGGAAAGGACTCCTTCGAAGAATAGGAGAAGCATTTGGAGACTACTACATTGCCAAAGAGTATCACACTAACATCCTTGAAGAGGTGTAATCTCCTGCTGCCAGCCTAGACAATTTCGGAGGGGCGACACAAAAGTAGCTTAGTAGATGAAGGTGAAAGTCCAACATTGGAGGCTAAAACCATTGCAGCACCCTTGCAAGAGACCAATTCACGAAGGCAGAAATCCATGCAGTATGAGATCGTGAGAGAAAGAACCCTTAAGAGGGAAGAAACTACCCTTAGCAAGCTAGTCCACTCTATAGAGATGGAAAAAGTTTCCAACCTCAATAGATGCTCCTCTAAAGGTGCATCGGACATGCTCCTTGAGTAAATAAAAGGCCATCCAAACTCAAAAAATGGTGGTTGTTTCTTTTATTACTTCAATAAAGCACACTAACTTTTCTCTATATACTTATCTTCTTATTTGCATAACTATGACTTGCAAGAACATGTTATCTACACTAAGACCCAAAACTACGCATCTCAATCAATAAGTCATGACAAACCTGAATCGACATTAGCTCACATCATCTTGGAGTAAATCCACTATAAATCGTCCCAATATGTGGTCATCACGCGTAAGCCCACCATAAATCCTTGCAAGAGGTAAGTGATCATACCTTCAACTAGATTATCTTAGTATAAACCCACTGTAAATCCCTCAGGGGTATGTGGTCACTGCACGGATAGTAAATCCTCTCAGGAGGTAAGTAGCCATACTTTCCATTGAATCATCTTGGCATATACCTATTGGAGCACAAGGTCGTCGTACGTAAGCCTACTATAAATACTCCTAGGAGATAAGCGGTTGCATTTTCAACCAAATTATCTTGGCATAAACCCACTACACAGCTCTTAGGAGTACGTGGTTGTGCATTAATGCATTGAAAATCCTTCTTGAAGGTAAGTGATGCACCTTCAACTAAATTATCTTCTCATAAACCTATCAAAGAGGAGTTCCTTTGAGGTATGTAGTTGTGTGCAAAAGCCCACTATCAAGCACCCTAGGGGATATGTGGCTACAATTTCAATGAAATCGTCTTGATGAAAACTTACTATTGGCTCCTTTACGAGTACATGATTTTCATGCATAAGCCTATTATAAGTATTCAACGATACATGGTTGCACCATTAAAGCCCACTATCGGCCCTTCTAGAGTATGTGGCCAACTCATTGATCATATGTGTTAAACCCTCTCGAATAAGGCTTGTAGCCAAATGAGTGAGGCTCACATTTACACTCATGTGGAGGATTGCATAATTATGGTAAAATCCCTTAAAAGTGGCTCATAATAAAGTTTTGTTAAAAAAGGTTAGACACCTTACTTATGGGCTCCTGATGTGCAACAATCAACATTAAGAGCACACCAATACTCGAAACTCATATGATTGACTAAGTGTATAACCATAAATTGAATGGAAAAACTTCCTTAAGCAAAAAAGAGCAAATTTCAGCAGTATCTAAGTGTGTGAAAAAGTGTCTGGCCAATTTTTAGCCTCATGAAGGGAAAATAATGCAAAACATGAACTATCATACTACTTATGCGACAACAAAGATGCAAGGTTGTCCTAAATAGAGGAATTCTCTAAGCTACTGAACATTCTAAGTAACCCTTTGCTACACCTAAATGAACATTTTTGAGTTCATAAGGGAATGATTGATTCATCGAGAAAATAAATATTGTGAACATCTATCAAAGCCTATTGAATGGGTGCTTAGTTGCTGAAAGATCGAGCTTCTCGATACCTAAAGACTGAGCTTTGTAGTTCCTAAACACTTGCCTTAGGTGGATGACCATTGAAAAAAGGAAAAGGAAAAGGAAAAAAGAGATAAAGAGCACAAACTTACGACAACGTACAGATAATATTATGAAAGTAACGAAAATCATGAAGGATAAGTCTTCCAAATGACTTGGTACAAATACAAGTGAGACAATACTTAAATCTTTTATAAAAACATGAAGTTTGACAATACTGGCATATGTAAACATTATCTTACGCCTGGCTTGTACTTAGCTATCCAAGGAAAACCAAGGGGGCTTACAAAAATCATAACTACTATATGACCCTTCAAAGAGGCTTGCTACAGGACATTCTTGATAGTGAGATCATAAGTGTGCCCAGTACAAAAACCTTCGGTTCAAAAAGTAACATCTTTGTGATAAGACCTATGTAGGCTGTGCAAAACGAAGTTACTTAGTAGCAATTTGTAAGTGATCCCTAAAGAAATGTCTCCATAGAAGACCTTAAGGGACTCTTAGAATAACTTGGCTTTGAAATGGCTCCTCAACAATCTTCCGAGTATGAATCTCTATTAGAATGTGAAGTGACTTGCAAAATTAGGATGCCATAACAAAAATGGTTAAGTTCCAGTGTAGCTTACAAACACTAAATCATCAAAGGGAATAGCTTAACATCCATCTAACTCCTATAGAGTAAACATACATGACAGAACACTAATAGTGAATAAGAGCTCATGAAATTAGAGAATGTAATAACAAGAGACTAATAAATCCTGTGAATACAAACAAAGTTAACCTTACCACAACTATTTGTTGCAGGGACACCCACCTTGCAGTTACCCCGAGCCAAAGATAACAAATTATCTTGAAAACTTATACTGATATCATGATCCTTATTGATGATCCAAAGGATCTCCTAAGTATGAAACATCCAAACAAAAATTTTCTATGTGATTTGCAAAGCTCGAACTCTTAATGAACGCCTTAGAAACTTCAAAGCATAATCTTCATCCCAAGACATTTTTGTAAGTCATCTTAAGAAAATAAGTTATTTTTTCCATTATCTAGCACTCAGAAGACCCTTTCACTAAGAAAATGAGCAACCACATTTGCCAAAAAAATAAACTTTGAAAATATTTAGCAAAGCGCAGGTTTCCTCAAAAAAGCTTGACAACCTAACACCATAGGAAGCACCTAGATCATGTGCCCAAGAGGATGTGGGGCACCTCACCTAGTTGCTCGCCTGGTTGTTGATGGAATGACTATCCCTGGGGTGGCCAGTCGCTCCTTGGTGGCAGCACTCTTGCTGTTGCCCCTTCTCACTTTCGTGAACTAAACTTATCTTGGATTCCAATCCAAATTGGGTCCTCCTTCCCAACATTTTGCTTTTAAAATGCGAATGTAAAAATTATTTAATTGATTGCTTTATTATAATAATTTAAAGTAAGATAAAATTTAAAATCAAACCTTATATCATATTTTCAAAATGAAAATAATATTTTTAAATTGAAAGTATATGGCTTGATGATATGGCAAATTAAGTCTCTAAAGGTAAAAAAGTAAAATAGGCTAAAAGGGCTCAATTAATTAAATAATACATGAATAAAAAAAGCCATAGAGCCCAATTGATTAGGCCTACCAAAAAGGACATCTAAACCCTAGTAGGAGGATAAGCCCCAAAATCAAAATGGGCATGGAAAATCATTAGCAAAAAATTAGGAACTGATACTTTCTTCACCACATTCTAGAGAAAAAGAACTACAAACTTTGCTAATTTTCATAAAGGACCTAACTCTATTTTTAAGTAGCATCAAAATGATTTATGATATAATTTCATTAGATTGCTTGGTAATTCTTCAATATAATCTCTTTACTTGTATATATCTTTGAAATATATACTTATATCCACATCATTTGACATTGATCACATAATTATGCTCTTTGTGGATTCCTCTATTTCATTCTATTATTACAACTTCTATACTTTTTTCTTTCTCTAGTTATTTGGAAATATCTAAAAGAAATTAACCTTTAAACGTTCTATATTAAGTACACATTTGTTTGATTGTCATATAATTTCATTTGATTATGTATACTTTTTAGTAGATGTATAAATTCTGAGTTTGGCAACGTATTTGACTGACTTTACACACACACATACCCCCATACATATATATTTATTTATTTTTATATCACTATTTTTCAATGCTGCCTCATTTTGCATCCCATGATTTTTCCAACTTTCTCCAAATTCTTTAAATGTCTCTATTAAGGCATTTAGTGAAAATTCTAGTTGATCTAATGGATGAGGTCAATAAGCCTTAACCACACACCCCAAAAGATGGCATATATATAGTGATGCAAACATTTTTGGGCTTTCTAAAAGGGGAGGTTGAAGAAAGTAATTATCATGCTACATTCATATTGTGACTCATTAAATTATGCTACAAAAGATTAGAGCATTAGTTATGATTAATTTATACTTAATCCTAAAAATCATAAGCTTTAACTGTAAAAAATGATCATAATCAAATTCAAAGTATATGTTCTCCTAGCTAACCTTCGCTCCGATCAATTCATGGCTGATGATTATTCTTTTTAATATATATAATTAATTTTCCTACAAATAATGCATGGCCAATACGTTGTGTCCCCAATAAACATCCGTACGAATTGATCTCTAATAACTTTTATTATTTATTATTTTAAAAACTTATATTTGCCATGAGTAACTATAATTTGTAACCATAACTATGTGCGATATCAATTTTTAGCTCAGCTCAAAGGGCTTTTATATTTTGGCATTAGAGCTTTTAGCTTAGCATGAAAAGCCTTTGTATTTTTGGCATTAGTTCCATTTAATGTAGCATGAGAGGCCTTTTATTTTCTATGTTAGAGCCATTTAGCTATAAAAAACTTAAAAATAATCTTACCTCAATACTTGAGCATATATCAAATGCGACTCTTGAGTGAGAACTGCAAACACTAGCATAATCTTAGACACACCTAAAGGGTCATTTCCTTTAGCTCATGTTGTATAAATTAAACCATTTTCTATAGACACATTGCATTATTGATTAAATAAGTTGAATTAGCTTATTAAGACCCCAAACTAGAGAGTCAAACAATTCTAGTCATTCTATCCTCTTTGAAATCTATTTCCACATACTGGTTAGTGCACTTTCCCTTCATTTGCATAAACTTTAGGCACTTAAACAAAAGTAAGTAGAGAGCTTAGCTTAATGTCTATCAGTAGTTCTGTCACTTTCGAAGGCTTTTTTGGGACTCAACAAAAAGAAATCTTTTTAACACTTCAAAAAATTAAACCACAAATATTCTGTACAACTTGAATAACCTAAGAAGGTCTGGCATGTGCTACATTTGTTCAAGCTGGCAAAATAGTAGTTTTGCTGCAATAACAACTAGCTAACTCAAAGAGAGGTAGTTGGACATTCTTGTGGAAATAATTTGCGAAAGCCAAAATATACTGACAAAAACTTACATGCATGTGTGTGAAAACATGAAACTCAAGAACTTGCAATTGAAAATTAAGACAGTATCAAAGTTAGCTCGTACGAGCAAATTTTACCTCTTGGCATTACCTTTCTTGTTCATGTCCTTCGAACTGGAAAAATGAGAAAAGATCTTCTCAACCTCTAAATACCAACCAAAATATCATTTTGATAAACTATTGAATGTAGCTATCCTTCTTATATCCTTTAAATTTTAAGTGAAGCCTATAGGAACTTCACCTTTAGATCATCTACAACTAGAGTATGATTTCACGCATAGATACAAGTGATCTACTAATCTAAACTAATTCAATGCTTTCCATATTCTCACTCATGTCTCACTCAAAATTTTCCACACCAAAAAAAATAATATTTTTACTTTAATGCACCTTTATGTTTTCTTTTTCATTGTCCTCACAATATTTTTATTAGGACATATTTTCTTGTCTCTTCAAATTATGAAGACATTTAAGATATTCAAGATGCCATTATGCTAATTGATGGGAGCATTTAGTGGATGCATGAAATAAACCCAACATGTCCATTGACATTCTTATAATTGACCATATGCTCAAGAATATGGACAACCAAATATGTCCTTCAATTACTCACTAAGGAAGACAAAATATGCTTTAACTCGAGGGATAAGGAGCGCATTGTAAATTTGGCTGAGGTCATGGAGCAACCTCTTATTAAGTTTTACCATTAATTATGTGGGGATGAAAGTATCCATCATTAGTATAGAAAAGTAGGCATGTTAAAATTAGAGGATTGCTTAAGTATTAGCAAGTAATAAAAAAGATTATTTGTTTGCTAGCTTCCCAAATGCATCATAAAGAAAGATATGATGAATTTGTTAGATTTGAAAGTAGTTAAAAGACGTCCTAAAAATTTCTTCTTACTAATTGTAAAAGGGTAAACCTTATCGTTTTAATCAAATGAGTGAGACAAGTGTAACTATATGAAATGTATTCATCCTTAGCTTCACTCCTCTCAAATTTTGACTTCAATATTAAGTAAGTGTAAAATTTATAATTATCACCGAACAATAGCTCCAATTTAGTAAAATCAAAGGTTGACCTTAATTATGGATCAAGTAGGGTGACATATAAATATTAAGGATATTTAGAAGTTAATTTGAAAAAGAAAAATATTAGGGTCATGAGGGTGGTCCTAACAAAAAATTCTCTAAGGCTCTAACTATTAGAAGTTGAAAAGAGGGTTCAATTTGTACTTAAATTAAAGAGGCAAATAGAAGGATACATATCTTTGCAATGGTTGAAGTATTTACAATGGGATTGTTACATGCCTATCACATCACGCATGTGGTAGGGTCTAGACCGCTACATGGACTACATGGACAACCCAAATTTCAAGTCATATTTCAATATAAACAAAATATTTATGTACAACCTTTAAGAAAGGTTGTTGGTATGGAATGTTCTTGAATTGAATTTAAGTTGAGGGGGCATTTGTTATCTTTTAACAACTTTATCCATACCAACTTTCAAGGCACTATAACAACAATAGCATTTAGTGATATTAATTCAATAGTATTTCATAATTTAATGACACATAAATTTAGTATGATAAAAGGTGCCAAAAAAATGCCATAATAATATAATATTTAGTGGCTACAAGTGACACTTTTAAAAAATATCATTATAAATAAAATTATCGCTATAATACTATTTATTTTGCATTTTGTAATACCTCTAATGACTAATTCTTTTGCTGTGAGATTTGAAATGCATGGTAATATATTACAATAAAGCTAGCAAAATTTTATTGTTGGTAGCTATTTTCTAGTGTTAACTGGTGATGTGCAGCCAATGAGGACTATACTAAAGCTTTAATCTAACATAGTGGCAACCACATGTTGTTGTTGTTGTTAGAGACCCTCATCTAGACAATTTCGATAGATACTTTTGTGAATTTGAAGTATTTAGCTTAAAAATCTCTTAATCCAAATGCAAACTCAAATAATAACAAAAAAAAAAAAAACTCCCACATTAAATAATTTGATAAGTTTCTTGAAATCATTAGATTTCCATTTCTCTATTTTTAATGTCCTTGAATATTGTAGATTAAATAAAATATCCTAAAAAATTATCTACGATATCATCAAATAAGATTTTAGAAATTGTTTGTTAGGCGTTGCAATAGATTGATCTCCATCATCTAGTTAAAAATTAGATGCTATAAATAAGTAAATTAGACTAGTAATGATCATTAAGTAGTTTAAGGTAAGTGTAGATTGATCTAATATAAAACTCAAAATTTCTAGCCATACTTGTTGATGTTGCAACCACTCCAATAATAAAGTTACAATGATAGGAAACTCAAATATCTACCTTAAAAAATTTTCTTTCTTAGACAAACTTTTTTATTTCCTAAAATTAGATGTTTTAATGATTACAAAAAAAGAATTGTTGAAAGAAATAGGGGATTTTCTTATTTTAAATGGAAACTATGGTCTTTTCTCTTTCTTAGAATGTTTTTCTTTTTTGAGAAGTAGGACTATGAGAAAATTAAGGCATTCTGTTCATTGACTATCATTTTCCGCTTGATCACCTCTCTAAATAGCAATACACTATATAATACATGAATAAATTATTACAATGTCATCAACTACAATCAAACAACATACAATAAGTTTATAAACTTTAGTGGAGTCATGCCCAAGATCTCAACTTTCAAAAAAACACTAATCACTTCAATAATTTATGGGTAGTAAATAAACCAAATGACTCTAATGCATTCACACAAAAAGCATTTATTCATAAAAATGCTTGCTAATCAATTAAAATAATAAGAAGCAATATTATCTAATATTGTCAAGGACAATGAAAAGAATGCTGAAGCTCAAATTTGGGACCAAATTATATTTAAATTTATCTCATAAGTCATAGATTTTGAATTATATGTTAAATATGAATAGAACAAGAAATTCTTAAGAAACAAAATTGATACAATCTAAATTATTGTAAAGATTTGTAAATCTTATCTATTCATCTCGAGCTCGTTTGTTTGTTTTGATATGGCATGATAGATACACAATCAAACTTAATTCCAAGATTAGATATCAAGTTATTTAAAATATACAAACAAACATTGGATAAAATACACAACAACTCACTATTTATTCTAGTTATATATATTATACTTAATCCAAACACACCAAACAAACAAGCTCCTCTAGTGTTATCAAATCTACATATCACTAATGTTTGGGGCATGATCCCCTTGGTTAAACCCTTTAATTCCATATAATGCAAAAGCATGACTATTTGTTGAGATTTTGTCAGATGCATGTAACATAAAAATTCTAACCTCATCATTTAATGTATAATGAATCATTTCACCAATATGCTTGGGAGAATGTTTAAATATTTTCTTCATTACACTTTTTAGGGGTGATATGTTTTGGTACTAAGAATGAGAGTCCATAATTATGCCTTCGGAGCATTTCTATGAAAGCTACAATATTCACTCTTTAATAAAAACATAATGATCAAAGGGATTGATGCCAATTTGCAATTTTCATGCATTGGTAGTGATATGTTTATCATGTGTCACATTTTCACTTCATAATGACCCCAAGCACTAGAAAATGCATGAGTTTAAAGCTATTAGTTCAAATAATTCATGATTGTTAGTCTCCATCCATGTTTTATTGCATGAGAAAATTCTTTTGAGCATAATGAATCATTAATGGGATATATGAGAGTTAACTACTGGCTTATGTTAGATGTTTTTGACTTCACATTTACGTTAAAGCTTTTTGTACTCTACCCATCCTCTACCTTTGTAGCATGTTCCTTCCATGACTTTGGTGGTTATATTGCAAAAATTATGGCATAAAAATGCTAATCTTTGTTGATGTACACCAAAAGAAAATAGTAAATACTAATGTGAAAATCAAAGTGTACAAAGGAACTACCTTATCAAATGCCAATCTTTAGATAATCAATGGTTTTAATATTGTAGCCAATGTTTGAAATCCTTAACCATTATTTACAATCAACATAAAAACTTCTTTATAATAGAAATGCCTCAAGAGAAAAAAAAAGATAAAAAGTCAAATTTCAATAATTTATAATGATTACACATAAAATCAAAAGAAATAGATAATTTTAAATAAATTAATATCATATAATTGAATATAACCTTTTGAACATAGACACTCAAATAGTAGAATGCAAAGTTAAATGAACTTAAACTGCTATAATCAGGAAGTTAATAAAGAACCAACTATTATTCATAATGATTGATATATTTATAATTTGGACTTCACAATCTATGATCATCACTACTTGAATATTCAAATATTTCACCTTTTGCATTTTCCTCTTGATTCTTTTCTCAATATCTTTATTTTTTTCCCTTGTAGTTATTTCAACATATTCAATCTTTGTGAAATCTACCCTTATTCCAACACAATTTCAATATGTAAAATGTTCGTTTGATCATGATTAACTATAAGGGGGAACTTTATATACTATGAACTTTTCATTCTCTTAGAAAGTATCCACAGGAACGATTTTGCAGTTGTCATCATGGCCTCTTATCATTGGGATATGTTCTACCTAGTGTGTATTTTGTAGATGACCATCCAATCATGTTTTTCTCTAATTGGAGAGATAAAAGTAGTGTAGTACACTTTTTAGGCCCACCAAAATGAAAATTCATTTATATTGAGATCCCAGCCTTCTACGATGCAGTTTGCCATATTTTAGTGAGTCTTCTACCATTATCTAGAACGAAACTTTTCTTGTCATACAATCTGTCTTGCCATTAACCTTACTGTCGACATAAATGAGATCTCAATCATTGATAAGTAATGGATTGGTTTTCAAAGCGTTCATAAGCTTGAGGATGGATCAAGTAAGCCTTCTCTAGGACTTTCTTAAAGATGAATTTGATGCCTTTTATGGTTAATCTCCACAAGTTCAATCGATAGATACACTGTAACCCCTCTGTCCAAAATGTCATCTAATATTTTAAAAAAATAACCCGACACTATCACTTCTAACACACCATAATAATCTACCTCGTTTCCATTCAATGAGTTCCTCAACACTCAATAGCCACTATTTGTTGATGTTTTGTTATCCATAGTTATGAGTATGAAACTTGAATTTATTCACAAGTAATCATAGCCCATCAACATAGACCTCTGAAATATGAATTTTATGTGCTCATCAAAAGTGTTGTAATATATCAATTACATAAGAAGTCAATTATAGAAAGTCTTTGTCACATAACATGCTAATATTTTCCTTCGTCATCCTTGAGCACTTTCTCATCCTCTTCTAATTAAATGGTCCAAAAATTTTAAATGCTCATAATTAGCAGTCATTGGTGGGAATAGAAATGAGCTGGGTTTGCCAAAACCCAAGGCTTGACCACCAAAACCTAGCTAGTTGGACTTGCTACTCCCACTTTGTAAGTTTAAAGATACTAAAAATATCTTTATGAAAAATAAATCATAATAACTTTTTGAATATGAGAAAATAATATTTTTAATAAAGAATTAGTTATTTCAAAATTTATATATGCATGTTTTAATTTTTGAAAAATTATAAAATTTATATATTGAATGCATAAATTATTTATTATAACAATATTATTACTTTTTTATTGAATATTTATTTAATCTACATTTAATTTTCCACATATATATAAATCCATAATCAATATACATACATAATAAATACAATTTCTACACATGATATTGTAATAAGTTAGATCAAGGCCCAAAAACTAAAATGCAAGATTAGCTCACCGATTCATAACAAGTTACAAATTTCTAGTTATTTCTACATTAGATTCAAAATATAAAGGGAAATATGTTAAATTTCCTCAATGATGTGTGCCTTAACAATTACGGCTTTCTCTTGAGCTTGGTTCTTCATATCATTTTTTCACATGACGAAGAAATGAAAAATGGAAATTTCCTTTAGATGTATGCTTGAACAATCAATCCATCAAATGTCGAGAAAAATTTGAATCACAACTTTCATTTAAAAACACATAATGAAATTATATATTTTAACTAAAGGGTACTAACTTAAAGATTATTCTAAATGTAAATACTATATCTTTCAAATAGATGCATCCATTGAAATTGTACTGAGTCACCAAACTCGGTTTCATAAGCTAAATGGATGGTAGCTGTTTAATATAATCAAACAATATTGGTGGAATATGATTTCTAATATGTTTTTGTCCAATTATTTTATATGGTTGACACGTAATATAGTTAAGCATGCATCCCTAAAAAAGACATTGAGCTAGCTAGGGTATTTCTTTTGAAATTGGTATAGGCAAAAGATTGTAAAATGCAATTAAAATCAATTTTCATGTGAACTCATGGCAATCATAAATATTCATCCCATAAATCTATACTCTTTTCATTTATACACCAACCTATATTTGAAACATAAGAAAACTTCAATTTTTTAGCCTAATGTATATGATGCTTTATATGTACAAGATTTCTCATTCTCATTAAACTAAAATTGCAAAATTGGTCCCACATCTATACTTTACTAGTAAAAATCAACTTTAATTTTTTGGGCAGTAAAATTGGTATACTACCTCTAAATATTTGGCAATCTCATAACAAAATGGGCCTGAATTACAAGGGAATGGCCCGTATCTGCATGGTAGTTGATTTGGCATAATGTGGCTCCTTGTCATCAAATGTATCCTTACTTTCCTATGTGGCTTCTGATGTGGCAATTCAATTTCTCACTTCAAGGAATAAAATAGAACTAAAAAAGCAAAAAAAAAAAAAAAAACTTACATATAAAAACCAAAATATAGAAAACCAACAAAACTAACACAAATAAAAATGCATAAAAATTGAAAAAATGAAAATAAAAATGCAAAAAAATATATATATAAAAGAAATAAATATACGTCCACCCCTTATATTTTAAATGCAAATATATTTAAATATAAATATACATGATATATATAAATATATATATATATATACACCACCACCTCACTGCCTCGGATAGCCATGTCTCGCCCGCCATTGCCATATGTAGGTAGTCGTTGGCCAACAAATCTAGCCGTGGCCGCCTGCCTATAGTTGCCATGGTAGATTTAGGCGCAGCCATTGGCTAACGGCTTGATTGAGGGGAGGGGTGTGTAGGTGGATTGTTTGGGGGGAAGTGAGGGGAGAGTTTTGTTGGGCACGGTCATTGGCTCAAGCATCAGCCTTAGAGAATCGTGCCCTGACAGCCATTTTTGGGGAGGAAAAAGGGGTAATTATATATAAATGTAATAGTTATTATTATTATTATTATTGAGTTAAATTATTTTAGATTTATTTATAGATTTAATATTATTAGGTAATTTATATTATATAATTAACAACATTGATTTTTAAATTTTAAATTTATTTTATTCTAATTAAAAAATTTAATTAAACTTATTTAAATTATTTTATATATATTTATTATTTTAATATTATTGAGTATATAATTTAAAATTATTAAGATTATGTAGTTCAAGATGATAGATTTAGATTTTATATTTTTAATTTTTTACTTATTTTATATCTTAATTAAATTTAATAAAATTATTTTAAATATCTTTATTATTTTCATATTATTAGGATTTTTGATTTCATGAGAAATTGTGGGCCTTTTTTCCCCTAACGAATGAGTTTAATCTTTTATTCTTTTAATTTGTTTTGCAATTACGATTTTAATTTTAGTTGACCTTTTATTGTCTAATTTGTCGAGGTGTAATTTTTCTTTTTGTTATGTGTGTTTAGGTGTAAATTTTGTAGTGATGTAGCAATAGGAGTTGCCAAGTCATTTGCCACATAGGAAAGAAACGGATATCTAAGCTGATAGAGCAACACGTGGTGCCCATTCATCTGTCACAAGGACGTGGGCTACTCGCAAATGTAATTTTGGGTTGATTCATCTTGAAATTGCCAAAATTTTAAAGGCAGTGTACCAATTTTACAGATGGAAAAGTTAAAGTTGATTTTTGCCAATAGGATATAGGTATAGGACTAATTTTGCAATTTTACCTAAAACAAATACAACTCAGGTTGATATAATATAACTCCAAACTCTTTTTGTGCATTCCCACTATTCTTAATTCGACTTGAATCCAAATCTTATATCGAAAGTATTTTCAAACTTATTTTTATATTTACATAATATCTAAATTATGATGAATAAAATTTAAACATAATCTATAAAAAATTCTCAAATATGATATTTTGAGTATGACCAAGATGTGACAAGTTTTGAAGATTGTCAAGTCTATCACATGTCCTATAGGAGAAAGTCAAAATACTAAATCCATAACAGTAATCTCCAATGTAAGTGACCAATTCTAATATAATAGAACATGTTGAGCTAAGTTAAACAATACTACAATAAAAAATGCTTTTTACTACAACTAATTAAGTAGAGTAAATAGTAATTAAGTGTAGTGAAGAGTTATTAATCATGTTTGTGCTACACTTTTCTAGCAATAGACATTGCAAGCGAGGTAAAAACTTAGCTACATTTTTTCAAGAGTGGTAATTATCTTTTGCTACAAAATTATTTTCAATTACTACAAATTCAATGTGTGGTAAAAAAGCTATCAAATACACCACTATCTTTCATTACAATTAAAAAGTGCATTATATAGTAGTTAATCACCACACTTTGAAAAACGTAGTAAATATTTAAATAATTTCTCACCACAATTAAATGTAGTAAAAATAAAATTATTTTGGAGGCTTCTGAGGAATTTTACTAATTAGTTGCTTTATATATATATATTTATACACACATGCACCATGAGTTTATTAAGACTCAAACTCTTAATCTTACACTTATGTATGTGAAGATGATGCCACTAGGCCAATGGCCACTTTGTTGCTAATTAGCTAATTTAAATATATTTAATTAATTAATCAATTTTTTGATAGCAACAATTATTGGAGACAAAATTTTATTTTACATCTAAACTTGGGTTTTCCTACTATTTTAAGGGAGTTTGCTAACTAGCTCAATTAAATATTTAATTAATTAATCAAATATTTTTTAACAATAATTACAGTAAAATTTTTATTTGACCTTTAATTGTATTAATTAAAACCTTGAGTATTTAAGAATTTTTTGGAGGGTTTTACTTATTAATTTAGAATTCAATTAGTTAATTAATTAATTAATTTTTAATAATAAAAATTTGAAGCTATTTTGTTACCTTAATTATTATTGATTAAGCACAACTTTCAATATTTTTTTCTTGGTGAAAAAAATTGATTTAATATCTTAATCTTTGCTACTAAACTTTCATAAGTTTCATTGTTTTAATTTCACTAATGAAAAAGTACGGTAAATTATTATTTTTTTGCCACGATTTATGTGAAATTATCGTAAATATAATATATTATTCACCACATTTAAAAATTATAGTAAATAAATATATCTTTTATTCCAATAAGATGAAGCATAGTATTTAATATGAGTTTTACCACACCTCTTTTAACTTTTATACTACAATAGAAAAATTATAACAAATAATCTTTTTTTACTACATTATTTATAGTGAAGTAAAAAATATTATAATAAAAAGTATATTTTCTTATAGTCATGATACAAAGCTGACAGGTGCTATGGTTTCTACAAGAAATAAAGAATTTAAAAAAGAAATTCTCCAAAATATACCTATGTTGTTGCATTCACTAAAATATTAACTGGCATAAAGTAGCCATATAACACAAAAAAGTATGAGAGAAGACAACAAAATTACATATAAGTACAAATTCGATAACTCTTGTAGAAGAGATTTTCTTTACCTATATTTTGTAAACACTAATCATTTTGCATTTATATCGTCTTCTCAATCATTCTATGGTTTTTGTGCTTTTAGTGTGTTTCGTTAGTGTTTTGCACTTAGAGTCATTTTTAATATGTTGGTTTGTAATGAGCCAGAGATGAAGCCGGGAGCATGCACATTGTTAACACAAGAAGAACATGTAATTTTATTACCTAATTAACCCAAGGGGGTCAAGGCTTTAAATTCCATTATCAACTATATGTTTATATATCTCAGATTTTAATTTCCCTATTTCTAAGAAAACACTCTCTATTTTGTTGAACAAGCTTTAATTTTCCCTTGCAGCTCTAATCATAATTTCACTTAATTGATATGCTAGACAACATAATTTTGGGCGGACTTTGAGCAAAGCATCGTGCATGGTTCCATCTCGGGCTCGTCGGAACTCAAGCGGAACAAATTTATGGGAATTTTGGGTGTGTTTCCCTCTTCATTGCTTGAAATTCATGTTTATCTTGTAGCAATTTAGTTTGATTGAGAAATTTATGTATTTGTGCATGCTAGGCTAATTTGAGTTTTTCTAGGTTTGGACCTTATAATTGATGAGATTGTGGTATAATTTGTGAATATTATATGCTTAATTGTGATGATTTTTGTGACTTGTTTATTTTTAGTGCCATCTTGAGATTAGTCGACTTGAGATTTGATATCAATTTGAGCCCCAAGGAAAACAATGGACAATAGATAGTAGTGGTAATTCAGCTCAATCAACCCATGAGCCTGAGAGATAATTGGCCGAAATTAGGTGGCTTTAGAAGATGAGAACAATAGGTTATTAACTTACGTTTCCCTCGAGAATGCGGTTGCTTGAGATTAAGAAAGATAATAACTGATATATTGATTTTGCTTTGAAATTTAGGTTAAATTGGCAAAGAATGGAAGAAAAATAGAGTGAAATGGATCAAGGGGCCAAAAAACGCATGCAGTAAGCAGTAGCTTCGTGATGAACAACAACAACGTGCAGTAAATAGTAACTCTGTGTTGAGGTGCAAGTTTTTTGTGCCACAACACAAAGTTTCTGCCTAATATTTGTAGCAATGTGCGGGGAACAGAAAGTTTGTGCCGGGGCACAAGGTTTGTGCGCCCCAACGCACGAGACATTAATTTTTACGCTGGAGCGCAAATTATGTGAGCCCCAACGCACGGCATAAGTTGACTTCGACTAGAACTCTACTTCACGGATATAAATACATGTTTTCTTCCAAAATTTAACGAGAGACACATACATGAGGGTTTTTAACTGCTTTTGAAATAGTTTCTCAAGATGAAGTATAGAACGAGGGTGTTCGGTGTTCTCGTGAGAATTGTGGGATTCAAGTTTGTACTTGCATTTTGATTTGAGATCAATAAAATTCTTTTCTTTTTTGGGTGGATTAGACAAATTGCCGAACCACGTTAAATCTTGTTGTCAATTGCATTAAATTTCTTTACTATTATTTTATAGTTGTGATTTTAGATCGTTCCAAGTTACAACAAATTGGTACCAGAGCTGGGATTGATCAGATGTCAACCATGAAGTACGAGGTAGAGAAGTTTGAAGGAAAAAATAATTTTAGGTTATGGAAGATGAAGGTATACGCCCTCTTATGTCAACAAGATTTACAAAGAGCGTTAAAAGGCAGAGATTCCTTGCCAAAAATGCTTACAGATGAAGAGAATGATGAGTTTATGGTGAAGGCTTACGATACTCTGGTGTTATCATTTGCAGATAATGTACTGAGAGAGAGGTCGCTATGAAAAGTATGCCAGCTAGACTATGGTCAAAGCTAGAGAGTTTATATATGACGAAGTCCTTAACAAATCAGCTATATCTGAAACAATAATTATACACATCGAGGATAAAGGAAGGTACATCTATTACTCAGCATATTGATTATTTCAATAAAGTAATTTTAGATCTCACTAGTATAGATGTTAAAATTGAAGATGAAGATCAAGCGTTGATTCTCTTATGTTCACTACCCAAATCTTTTGAGCACTTGGTTACTACATTGCTATATGGATGAGATACGATTTCAATGGAGGATGTGAAGGCTTCATCGAATTCCAACAAGTTGAGAAAACATGTCTTGGGTAGTAATGATGGTGAAAGTGGGGAAGGATTGATGGCGAAGGGGAGACAAGAGAAAGAGGAAAGAGTCGAAACCGATTGAAGTCTCGAACCAACCCTAGAAACAGCAACAAATGTTTTAGGTGTGGTGGAAAGGGGCACTAAGAATAGAATTGTCCAAAATGAGGAAAGGCGAAAGTTGCAGGTGAAACGTCTTATCAGAAATGGGATGATGTCATAGGAATTGTTGAAGAAAGGTCTGATGGTGGGCTTGTTCTCAACGTTATCAAAAGCTTACTAAGCTTTAAGTGGATTTTAGATAGTGGCTACTCCTACCACATGTGCCCACGTGAAGATTGGTTTACCATTTATCAAAAATACGATGGTGGTAAAATGCTTATGGGAAATGATGCTTCATGCAGGGTTGCAGAAATTGGCTAGGTAAGTGTTAGAATGTACGATGGCATAGTAAGGATCCTAACAGATGTGCATTATGTTCCAGATTTGAAGAAAAATTTGATCTCGTTGGGTACACTGGACAAGAATGGTTGTGAGTACAAAGCTCAAGACAGAGTTTTGTAGGTTTTCAAAGGTGCACTGCTTATCATGAAGGGAGACAAAAGGAATAGCTTTTACATTTTACAAGGCAGCATAATTTCTAGTAGTGCAATGGTTTCTTCATCACTCAATGATACTATAAAACTATGGCATATGCGGCTTGGGCATATGAGTGAGAGAGTGATGTCATAAAGAAGCAAACATGGCTTACTTGGTGGAGAGAAGATTGGAGAGCTAGATTTCCACGAGTAGTATGTGCTTGGCAAACAACACATGGTGAAATTTGGCAATGCGATTCATAGGACCAAGGGCACCTTGGATTACATTCACTCAGATCTTTGGGGGCTTTCTCAGGTTCCTTCAAAGGGAGGTGCTAGGTATATGCTGACATTCATAGATGACTTCTCACGGAGAGTATGGGTGTACATGCTGAAGCGTAAGGATGAGGTGTTTGTCAATTTCAAGTAATAAAAAACTTTAATAAAAAAGCAGATAGAAAAAAAAATCAAGCGCTTGAGGACTGACAAGAATTCTGTGAGAAGGAAGAAATTGTGAGGTATCGCACAGTTGTACACACACCACAATAGAATAGAGTTGCAGAACGAATAAATAGGATTATCTTGGAGAAAGCTAGATGCATGCTCATTAACGTTGGATTGTCCAAAGATTTTTAGGTAGAAACAATCAATACTACTTGTCACTTGGTGAAGGTCACCATCAACTGCTTTAGACTACAAGACACTAATGGAAGTTTGGTTTGGGTCTCCTGCTGATTACTCAAATCTAAAAGTGTTTAGATGCCCAGCCTATGCTCATGTTTGTGATGGAAAGCTTGAGCCAAGGGCTAGGAAGTGCATATTCGTAGGTTATGCAGATGAAGTAAAGGGTTATTATTTGTGGTGTAATGATAACAAAGGCTCCAGGATGATTATTAGTAGGGATGTGACTTTTGATGAGTCTGCAATGATGAAGAAGGTGGAGCAGCCTAAAAGCAGTCAACAAGGCATTAAGGAAAAGGTGGAGTTTGAACTTGACACTCCACAAGTTTCAAAGGGGAAACAGAAGGTGGTAGATAAAGTTGGTGAGAGTGCATTATTACCTAACCAACAATCAAAAAATAATTCACTACAAAACTATCATTTAGCTCACAATAAGGAGATGAGGCAGATCAAACCACCATAGTGGTTTGCATATTCAGAACCGGTAGCTTATGCATTGAGTTCAGTCAAGGAATTTGTAAGAGATGATCCAGTCTCATACAAAGAGGCAATTTTTAGGCTATATTTTGATAAATGGGTTACAGTTATGAGTGAAGAGATGGAGTCTCTACACAAGAATAGCACATGGGAGCTAGTTGATGTACTCAAAGGATAGAACATTGTAGGTTGCAAATGGATCTACAAGAAAAAGAAAGGGATTTTTGGGGTTGAGGATGCTAGAAACAAGGCGCGTTTGGTTGCTAAGGGTTTACTCAGAGAGAGGGAGTTGACTTCTATGAGGTGTTCTCCCTAGTTGTAAAGCATACTTCCATTCGTGTTTTACTTGCCATGGTTACTTTGTTTGATATGGAGCTTGAGCAGATGGATGTGAAAACAAAATTTCTGCATGGTGAGTTAGAAGAACAAATCTACATGAGTCAATAAGAAGGATTTGTTATTTCTAGGAAACAAAATCAAGCATGTCTTTTGAAGAAATTTTTATATGGCTTGAAGCAGTCTCCCAAATAGTGGTATAAAAGGTTTGATGCATTTATTACCAAGATAGGATACAGTAGAAGTAATTTTGATTGTTGTGTATATTATAAAAAATATAGTGATAGCCTCCTAGTACATTTGTTGTTGTATGTTGATGATATGTTGGTAGCCTCTAGAAACATATATGAGATCAATATTTTAAAAGTTTAGTTAAGTGAAGAATTTGAGATGAAAGATTTGGGCAGTGCAAAGAAGATATTGGGCATGGAGATCATCCAGGATAGACATGTTGGATTGTTGTACTTATCTCAACAACATTACATTGAGAAAGTATTGGTGCGTTTTGGGATGGATAAGTCCAAGCCAGTGAGTACACCACTTGCAGCTCATTTCAAGCTCTCATTAGATGATTCACCAAGTACTAAAAAGGAGGTGGAGCACATGTCTACTGTGTTGTATGCTATTGCAGTGGGTAGCTTGATGTACGCGATTGTGTGCACTAGGCCAGGCATTTCATATGTTGTCAATGTTGTGAGCAGGTATATGCACAAGACAGGAAAGACTCATTAGCAGGCTGTGAAATGGATCATGAGGTATTTAAGAGGTTCTACATACAGACGTTTGAGGTATAGTCAATTGAATTCTAGTGCTAGAAGTATTGGCTATGTGGATGCGAATTACGCAGGAGATTTGGATAGCAAAAGGTCGATGACAAGGTATGTGTTTTGTGTTTCGAGTTGTACGATCAGCTGGAAGGCAACTTTGTAGTCATCAGTTGCATTGTCTACAATAGAAGCTGACTACATGGCTTTGGCTGAAGGTGTGAAGGAAGGTATTTAGCTATAGGGGCTGATTGAGGATATAGGTATAGATTCTGAGTTCACTTCAATATTTTGTGAGTCAAAGTGCTATACATTTGTCAAAGAATCAAACCTTTCATGAGAGAACAAAGCACATTGATGTGAGGTATTACTTTGTTTGGGATATGGTATTTTAAGGTGTCATTTTGGTAGACAAGGTTGGGACCAAGGATAATCCAGCAGACATGTTGACTAATGCTATTCTAGGAAATAAATTCGAGCATTACTTAAATTTGGTTAATGTTTGCAAACTCAAATAACAGGCTTTTTGGGGGTAGGGACAAAGAAGAAGGATGGTGAATTTCAAGTCAAGGTGGAGAATTGTTGATTTTGCCTTGAAATTTGGGCTAAATTGACAAAGAATGGAACAAAAATGGAGGAAAATGGAGCGAGAGGCCAAAAAATGCATGCCCTAAATAGTATCTTTGTGGTGAATAGTAACTTTGCGCTGAGGCGCAAGTTTTTTGTGTCCTAGTGCAAAGTGTCTACCTAATTTTTACAGTAGTGCATGGAAGACAGAAAGTTTGCACTGGGGCACAAGGTTTGTGCGCCCCGGTGCACAAGATGTTAATTTTTGTGTTGGGGCACAAATTATGTGAGCCCTAGCGCATAGCACAAGTTAACTTCAATCAGGACTCTACTTCGCGAATATAAATATATGCTTTTTTTCAAAATTTAACGAGAGACACATACACAAGGGTTCTAATTACTTTTGAGATAGTTTCTCAAGACGGAGTGTAGAATGAGGGTGTTGGGTGTTCTCATGAAAGTTGTGGAATTTAAGTTTGTACTTGTATTTTGATTTGAGATCAATAAAATTCTTTTTTTTGTCGAGTAGATTAGGCACATTGCTGAATCATGTTAAATCTTGTTGTCAATTGTATTAAATTTCTTTTCAATTATTTTATAGTTGTGATTCTAGATTGTTCCAAGTTACAACATGATCAATTGAGAGCATATGAGGATTAGTAGAACCACAATGAACTGTGATGCCAAAAAACAATTTAGGCCAACAAGGAATATCCTCTAAGAAATTTTGGAGCCATTCTGCTTCTTCTCCTACTTTATCTAAAGCAATAAATTTAGACTCCATTATAGAACTAGCTATATATATGTCCATTTAGAGGATTTCCAAGATACAATAGGGCCACCTATGGTGAAAACATACCCATTTGTGAACTTGGTGTCTATTGCATTTGATATCTAGTAAGCAGCTCTATATCCTTTTGATACTGTCAGATATCTAGTGTAGTGTAACCCATAATTCATTATCTACTTAAGAAATCTAAATACCCTAGTCAATGCTTTATAGTGATCATTGCCAGGATTGCTTGTAAATCTACTTAACTTGTTCACAGAGAATGTAATGTTAGGGCAAGTATAGTTTGTTAGAAATATCGAATTGCCTATTAGTCTTGAGTATTCCACTTGAGATACGGGTTCATTAGTGTTTTTACTTAGATGTCGATTGGGATTCATAAGCTTTTTTAGAGGAGTGTTGTCATACACATTAAATTTCTTAAGACTTTTCTCAACATAATGGGATTACGTTAGAATCAATCCATTATACATTCTAATTATCTTAATCCTAAGTATGACATCTGTTATACCCGTTTCTTTCATGTCAAAATGCTTCATAAGCATTTTCTTGGTGATCAAGATTATAGCTTGATTGCTACCTATTATCAGCATGTCGTCGACATATAGGCAAACTATAATAGATTCACTTTGAGTACCTTTGATGTATACACATTTATTGCTCCATTTGATTGAGGTGAGTAAAAAGCTATTGTTTGATGAATAATGCCAGAATTTGAGCAGAATTCTTCAGATGGTGCTCTATATTCTTCTTCTTTATCACTTCAGATTGCTTTTATTTGTTTGCTAAGTTGATTTTCAACCTCAATTTATAGCATTTGAAAGCTTTTAGTGCTTCATCTTTGCTTTTTAAAAGGAATACATAGAAAAACCTTATGTGATCATCAATAAAAGTAATGAAATACTTTTTCCTACCTCTAGTTTGCATAGATTTCAAATCACATATATTATTGTGGATTAATTTTGAGGCATCATGCTCCTTTCAACTGAGTGAAAAAGAACTTTAGCCATTTTAGCTTAAACACGTATTTCATACTTATGAGTTGTGTTGATTTGAAATAGAGGCAATAATTCCAAATTTGCTAATTTGTGCAAAGGGTTGAAATTAACATGTCTAAATCTAACATATCATAAATCACAACACTCAATCAAGTAAGTAAAACTAGAGGCTTGTTTTCATTCACTTGAACATTTGTTAGTACAAGCATTACATTGAATTTGAATAGCCCATTCTACACATAACCTCTACCTAGGAACATGCCATTCTTGGACAACACAAATATGTTTAACTCAAATACAAGCTTAAAACCATTTTTCACTAACAAAGACCCTGACAGTAAGTTCTTACGCATGTCTAGCACATGAAGAACTTCATTTAATGTTAGCTCTTTTCCAAAAGTCATCTTCATAACAACCTTGCTTATTCCAACAATGTCAAAAGTTTTTGAATGTTCCATATATAGTTTCTTTTCATTGACACGAGTATAAGTTGAAAACCAGATGTGTCGAGTGGCACTAGTGTTAATCCACTACTCTCTCAAATTATCAACGATTTTGGCTTAAAAAACCATTGCTGAGAGATTTAGTTTAGATAGGTCCAATGGTACGAACTTCTCCTCAGTCAAATGGGCTTGATTTGGTTTGTTCTTCTTAGGAAGTTGACAATCTTTGGCCTTGTGGTTTGGCTTTCCATAGTTATAGTAATTTTCTTGAAACCTCATAGGCTTTTTGCCTTTGCTGTTTTTACCTGTCCTTTGATGCTTTTCTCTTTTGCTTGTATTTGCACTTGGTTCAACCAAGTTTGCTCTATCCTCCATTTTTTTCTTGCCTATCTTAACATCAAACATTCGATTGTTATCCTCAATCCTCAATTGAACAATTAAATTTTCAAGGCCTATGTCATTTCTTTTATGTTTGAGATAGTTTTTGAAATCCCTCCACGATGGCGACAACTTTCTAATTATTGCAACTACTTGAAAACATTCACTCAAAATAATGTTTTTAGCATGAATTTTGTGCAAAATAATCAGTAGTTCTTGGACTAGGCTTATGACAGATTTGGAATCCACCATCTTATAGTCCAAAAATTTGGCCATAGCAAATTTCTTCAAATCGGCATCCTCTGCCTGGTTTTTATTATCAAGAGACTCTCATAGCTCTTTAGCTGTATTAATAAGGCTATAAACATTATATAGTAAGTCGTCTAGTCCATTCAAAATATAGTTTCAGCACAAAACATCACTTTGATTCCAAGCATCCAAAGCTGCAAGGTTTTGAACATCAATATCTTCTTTAGGTGCATCTTTTTTCATGAATCTAACAAGACTTAATGCCGTCAGGTAAAACATCACTTTTTTGTTGTCACGTCTTAAAATCAAGTCCAATGAATTTTTTGGTCGTTCTCTGTGAGTAGGAACAGGTGTAGGAACTAGTGCAGTAACTGGAGCAACAGTAGTAGTTGGAGGAACAGTAACCTGGTTGGATGCCATGATCACAAAAACTAATAATTTATCTTAAAATTTTTAATTTAGCTGTAGAATTTCTATGATCAACTATTCGAGGTGAGAGTGGAGCTCTTTGTCTTTATGAATAATCAGCCCCACACTAGTGCTAACGGCTACTGGCTATTGTTTCTCAAGATACAATAACGTTATCAAACAGGAGCAACACTACATACTATTTGATCACTTCAAACTCAAGTGTACTGAACTCTCTAGACTATGTAGAAATGTTATATGAATTTGGAGATGACTTACTAGAATGATAGTGTAGTTGAAAGGTGGTCAAAATAGCTGCCTATTTTTCCTACGCAGGTAGGTTGAAAGATGTTGTCCAAATACATTTGATGGAGACAAGGAAATACACATTTTTATCTTTTCCATGAGTTGAAATCAGTTCATTCATTTTTCAATTTTCCATATGCTGAAAATATAATCATTTAGTAGAAGTTTGAAATTTTTTTGTAATTTTTGTTTGGCCAAATAAAATTCAAATTAAATTTGGTCTAAAAAGTTAATATTGAATCGAAGACCCAATTTAATCCAAGCCCAAGCCTAAGCCACAACCACACCATGCCTCGCCAGCTGAGTCGGCTGGATGGGCAAGTGGGTAATAGCGGCATGCACGCGTGTGGGTTAGATTAAACCTATTACCATATAGCTCCTCTTCTCTCCAAACACTTATGGTACTCTCAAGGAGCCCAACCCTTACTTTTACACTTGAATTATTTATGTTAGTTCACATTTTATTCATCTTCTATTGCGGGATGAAGTTTCTCTCCTCTCATTCCTTTGGTTTCTTTATTAGTCTTCTTAGTAAACCATCAAGTAGCTCACTTTGACCATTAATTTCTCATTCACTTGAAATTGGTTTTGGCTAATTAACCACATTATCATCATTTACCCACGGTGTAGTTTAGGATGATCACCAATTTATTAGAAATTAATGCTTTGAGCCCACTTAATTATTTGGTAAAAGAAGACCAATTTCCAACACTTCCTAGAGTAGCATTGAAGAGTATATTTTTTAGTTGTTTTCCAAGCAACTCTTTCAATTGTGATGCAGCGGGTAAAATTTGCGAGGAAAGAGAAAGAAAAAGTAAACAAGCTATAGTACGAATAACTTGAAATGAAGCAATCCTATACAGAACAAGCCTCAAAATAAAGTAAAGAACTTACTCATAGAGAGAAAATCGA
The DNA here is from genome assembly GCA_014898725.1 of Jacaranda copaia. NCBI lineage: Eukaryota > Viridiplantae > Streptophyta > Magnoliopsida > Lamiales > Bignoniaceae > Jacaranda > Jacaranda copaia. The sequence goes on along the minus strand of JACGDI010005628.1, from coordinate 57,026 downwards.
AGAATTTTATTACTCAAGTTGTGTCTAACAAACTACATATATGAGCCTATTCATAGGTCTATCAAAGAATTCTAGTCCTTTGAAGGATAGGAATATGAAAAATCCATGTTTATTCTAAGACTTCTAACACCGTGAAAGATAATGTAAAATAACACCTAACTCTCTAAAGATAATATAGAATTTGAAATAACAAATAATGTAATGTATATCTAAAATGAAAAAATCTAAAGGATAAGACTTATTATCTATCAAATATCTTGTGTGTGTAGAATGTCTTCCAGAAGATCACTTCAACCAAGATTATCTCTATCTTTCGCATCAATTCTCTCCCTCTTAAGGATATAACTCATCCTTGAGTTATCAATGTGTTCTCGATATAAACGCTTATCAAATGGATAATAATGATAAAGATCATCTATATTAAAAGTTCTAGAAATTCACATATTTTTTGGCAATTCCACCACACAAGCATTGTCATTGATTTTCTTCAAAATACGATATAGTCCATACCTCTTTGGCTACAACTTATTGGAAGTACCAACTGGAAATCTTTCCTTCCTCAAGAACACCAAAACTTCATTTTTTTCTTCAAGGTTTGGAAACGTTAGTGCTTATCAGCAGCTGCTTTATACTTGGCATTAGCTTTTTCAAGTTTTTGCTTAACTTTTTCTTGAATATCTTGTGCTTGTTTCACCATGTGGGTTGTAGTTACACTCAAACTTGGGATTTTTGGAAGCTTAATCAATTCTAAAATATGTCGAGGGCATTTTATGTAAACAATAGAAAAGGAAGATTGTCTTGTCGTGCCGTGAATAGCTTTATTGTAAGCAAACTCAACTTGGGATAAGGAAAAATCCCATTACAATGAATAAGATTGCCCGAAGTTCAATTTAAAACTTTAGTTTGTCATCTGTCTATGGATGTGCAGTACTACTGAACTTTAATGATTAATCAAATATTTTCCTAAGAGACAACTAGAAATGACTAAAGAACTGAGTATCTCTATTTGAAGTTATTGACTTGGGGACTCCATGTAAATGAATAATCTCCTTGAAAAATAGCCTAGCCACATTAGAAATATCGATAGTCTTCTTGCAAGGGATGAAATAGGCCATCTTTAAAAAGTGATCTAACACAACATGGACAAAATCCATACCGTACTCAGTTTGTGGCAATCCAAGCACAAAGTTCATAGATAAATCTTCCCAAATATGCTCAGGGATTGGAAAATAAGTGTAAAGACTAGTATTTTGAGCTCAGTTATTTGCTGTTTGGCATGTATAACAATGTTGTACTAATTTTCCAACATCTCACTTCAATTATGGCCAATAATATCTTTCTTCAACTCTAGCAATAGTTTTATCTCTTCCAAGATGTCCAACTAGTCGTACTTTATGCAAATCTTTAATAACTTTCTTATGCAAGGAAATGCGTGGAAGATAAAGTCTATTACCTTTCATGAGAAAGCCTTCAAAAATATGAAAATCTTCAGTGGGCTATTTACATTGACACTTCTCCCAAATATCTCCAAAATCTTCATCACCTTCATAATTATCTTTTAAACATTCAAAGCCAATGATCTCATAGCTAAGGGTTGTTAATAACACTACTTGTCAGCTCAAACCTTCTACTACTTTGTTCTCCATTCCAGACTAATGTTGAAGTCAATATGGAAATTTCTCCAAAAACGTGATCCATCTAGCATGCATATCTTGACTAATTTTTCTTTGGCCTCCAAGGTACTTCAAAGCTTGATGATCAGTATAAAGAATAAACTCTTTTCCACTGAGATAATGCTCCAAATGCTTTAAAGCTCATATAACTACATAACCACTTTTATTGTACTTCACTTAGCTTTTTGCTAAAGAAAGCTACTAGTTGCTTTTCCTGTGAAAAAAAAGGCCCAACACCTAATCCACTAGCATTGCACTTTAGTTCAAAGACTTTGTCAAAACTAGCTAAGGCTAGGATTTGAGCATTAGTAAGTTTCTTTTTGATGATATTGAAACTTCTCTTTGCATCATCATTCCACTTAAACTTATCTTTCTTTTGGAGATTGGTAATGGGAGCCATGTTCTTATTGAAGTGGTGAATAAACCATTGATAGAAAGTTGCTAACCTATAGCACTTCACTTATTTTTTTAGGTACTGGCCACTCTTGAATAGCTTGCTCCTTCAGACATCATAAAGCTGCACGTGTTGAGGTTTATGTAAAGCTTATTTTATTATAAGACAATCAACACTTCTTGAAGGTGTAATAAGTGTTTTTCCCAAGAACAGTTGTGTATTAGGATGCCATCAAAGTATACTACAACAAACTTTCCAATAAACGAGTGCAATACTTAATTCATCAATTACATAAAGGTACTAAGACCATTAGTTAAGCCAGAAGGCATTACTAACCATTCATATAGTCCATCCTGCATCTTGATGCCACCTTCTATTCATCTCCCGATCAAATTCTAATTTGATGGTATCCATTGTGAAGATCAATCTTCAAAATGATAGTTGATCCATCTAATCGAGGAATGGAAAACTTGTATCTTATCATGATCTTGTTAATGGCTCTACTGTCGACACACATTCGTTAACTTCCATCTTTCTTTGGTATCAACAAGGCTAGAATTGTACAAGGACTAATGTTTTCCTATATATGTCTTTTCTGCAATAACTCTTAAACTATTTCTTGCAAAATCTCATTCTCTCTCGAATTTAACAATAGTGTAGTAGGTTTAGCAAGCTAGCCCTGCGAATGAGATAAATATAGTGTAGAATGTCATGCATTAGTGGCAATCATGCTAGCAACTCCTCAGGTATAATATCTTTGAACACTTCAAGTAGTAAGCATATGCCTTCAAGAAGTTATTTCTTTAGCAGATCCTTCATAGCAGTCAAGACTTCTTTTAGTATTAAGCAATGGACTAGTTACGTTTCTCTATAGGCAGCTTTGAATTTCTTCTTTGAATAAGTTATTGTTAGGAAAGATTTACCCTTTATTTTAGAAGCTTTGGCATCAAATGTCTTATTCAGCAGTAACAAGGTCATCTTCACTCCATGTGTCTCCAATTTATAGATGTTTTCCCATCCAAAATAATTGGTATTCTTGTCAAATTACCAAGGTTTGCCAAGTAGTAAGTGACAAGTGTCCATGTCTACCATATCGCAATACACTTCATCTTTATACTTCTCATTTGAGAAAGGAACTTTGCAATGTTCTGTTACTTGAATGTTTTCCACAGCCTTAATCCATCTAATGCTCTAAGGATTTAGATGATTCTCCATCGCTAGTTGTAGCTTTTCAACAATACTCTTCCTAATAATGTTCTCTTAACTATCATTGTCATTAGTTAAGTCATAGATGCTACCGTTTATGGTGCATTTTGTTCAAACAAATTGGTGGCGTTAAGTCGTATCTCCTTTATTTAGTACTAGCATCATCTTTCAAACCATAAAAGTTTGTCCATCCTCTAAATCTTCTCTATCATCATTACCATCAGGCTTGTATATCACCTTGTCTCCATCTTCAAGCTCATCTTCAAATTCACCATGCTCTATGATATTGGTACCCTTTCTTCTTGGATAATCATTAAAGCAATATCCTAGCTGATTTTAGCATTAGCACTTTCTAGGAATTGGCTTGGCTTATTAGTTCTTCTGCATTTATGTTTGATTTTCTGTCACCTCCAATTGCTTACCTACTTCTTTATCATAAATTTTCTTCTCAATTTATCTTTGTGAGTTGTAAGTTGAAGTGTTTTGTTTTGTACTTGTTGGTCTTGCCTAAAGTCGATTCCTCCTAGAATATTTCATCTTTATATCTTGTATCATCATCGCAGTCTTTAGTGCCATGTTTCATGCTTCAGAGGTATCTCACCACTTATTGACTATCTAACTCCATTAGGTTGTTTCACTTAGTGAGCCACAAGAACTTTGTGGTGTATTCATGCATTGATGTATCTTTTTGGTGACACTATTGATATTACAAAAATAGGTATTGCTCATAATCTAGGGGTAACAAGTGAGCCTTCAATAATTGCTTCATACAATACCACATTTGGACTTGTCTTTTACCTTCTCGCCTCTTTGTGTCTTGTAGATGTTCCTACCAAGTAGAGGCAACTCCCTAGTTTGTAGGCTACTAATTTGACTCTATGCTTCTCAGGAATCTCCAATTAATTAAAGAATCTATCTGCTTCTACAAGCCAATCCATACACCATTTAATATTTAAATTGCCATTAAAGTATGGAAGATTTACCTTTAGGTGAAAATCTTCATCTCTATCAAGGCTTTAGATATGATCTTGTTGATTTCTTCGTGCCATATTAAACATCTTGATATCTTCATATTTTTCCTCTTATGGACTTCCACATTGGCACGATAATAACATTGACAAATAGGATTACGTCTAACTAATTGTGATGCTTGGGCGAATTCCACAACTTCATGCCTTGGCCTCCTATCTATGCTAAGAGCATCTATATGTACATCATCTCCTCTAATCTACAATTAAGAAATGCTCTCAATGCACGAATCTCCTCTTGCATAGTTAGGGAAGTCTGATCTCCATCAACTATTTGGTTATTTTACGAACTACCAGTTACCCCTGCATTAGCCATAAGAAAAGGCCAAACTTGCTCCAATGCCAAAACTGATGCAGTGGGTAAACTCTAGGAGGAAAGAGAAAGAAAAATTAAACAAGCTATTACATGAATGACTTGAAATAAAGAAAACCTATATACAATAAGCCTCAAAATAAAGTAAAGAATTTTCTCCTAGAAAGAAAAACCAAAGAATTCTATCACTCAAGTTGAGTCTAACAAACTGCATATATAAGCCTATTTATAGGACTCTTAAAGAATCCTAGTTTTTGAAGGATATGAAAATGAAAAATCCATGCTTATCTCTAAAACTCCTAACTAGATAATGTAGAATAGCACGTAACTCTTTAAAGATAGTGTGTAATTTGAAATAACAAATAATGTAATATTTATCTAAATTAAAAAATCTAAAGGATAAGACTTATTATCTATCAAATATCTCTTGTGTAAAAAATTTTCTAGAAGATCATTTCAACCAAAATTATCTCTATCTTCCGCATCAAATTGAATGTGGAAAGTGCACTCTTTCAATTGAAGGTGGTACAATGGGGAAAATTGAAATTCAGCTTTTGTTTTGATTAATTGCGAACAATAATTGATAAAATTATGTTTGATTATAAATATATACTTGAGTTAATATTTACTTTTGATCATTAGCATTTATGTGTAAGCATTCAATTTAGTTATATAAGTTTTTTGCAACATCTTATATATTCATATCCTTTAGTTTTGGATCAAATATTCTAAAGTTAATTGTGATATATATATATATATATATATATTTCTTTATTTTGTAATGATCTTTCAATCATTTATTTTGCAGTGATAACTTAATGTTCATATTTAGTCATTATGCTTTGAAACTATTTCAAAATATTTTATTTGTGTAATTTTTATTTTTTTTCAAGAATATATATGTGCATTAGTGTACACACACATATACATAGATATATATATATATATACCTATATTCCGTACAAGTGTCTAAGAATATACTGATTGTTTGAAAATTTGAATTATCAAGTTGATTCCTTAAATGGTTAGCAATCCTTTTTACATGAATAGCATTTCAGAAATAATCTAATCTAAATTAGTTCCCGTTCAACAGAAATAAAATCGTTAAATCGTGTTTTAGATTAAGTACACACTACACATGCATATAGATAGATAGATAGATAGATAGATAGAGTCAATATTTTTCCAAAACTGTGAGTAAGTAAACAAATTTTGAAAATAAAAATTGCCCCAATTAATTATAGATGCCATTTTCTTTAATTTTTATATTCATGCTTATATAACAATCCCAAATTCGATCGTAAATATGCATTCCTATCGGGCTACAGGAAATTATTTAAAAAGGGAAGAAAAAGAAAGGTTTGTTTTAAATATGCCACTCGACATTGAAGACCAGCATTTATTCAAAAGATTTAAGAATGTATGAAATTTAGTTGGTAAGTGGGTTCCTTTATTATTTCAGCTTTTATTTTAATGAATATTTATTTGAAATTTTATATTGATATTCTATTAAAATTCTAAAAATAAATTGAATAAACATGCCAAAAAAGATTAAGAAAATATTAATATTTTTATGCTCATAATTTTATTGGATTCTTAAAAGTTTTAGTGGTTAAAAAGAAAGAATATGACGTCAACATTCAAATTTTGGAGTCAAATAAACAAAGTTTATAAAGCAAGCATTAAATTTGATTCTTTAATATTTTAATGGGTTGTGTTAAAAAAGTTAACATTGTAAAAGAATATCAGATTGATGCGTCTTCAATTGACACGTGAGTAATAAACTAGTCATTTTTTTTTCGATATGTTTATAAATTAGCACTACTGAAAAATTGAGTTTTAGTGATCATATTTCACTAATCATGTGCTGCAGTCATTAATTAGTAACTAATTTTTATCTTAGCCATTTACCAGTCACCATTTTTTTTAATTACTAATTATGTGCAGGGTTGTAAACGGATATTAAACAGTACGGATATACTGTATTCGTATCTATATTCATTTAAATTTTGCAATATTTGTATTCGTATCCGTATCTAAAGGATATTTTTTTAATAATATTCGAATTCATATTCACCGAATATTAACTGAATTCGGATATATCCTTATCCGATTATAATTATTATGATACATTCATTTATAAATATTTGAATATCCATTTACAAATATCTGAATATCTAAATCCGTTAACTTATAATAAAATGTATATTTTTTCTAATAAATTTTATTTTAAAAAAATTTACTACGTTATTTTAGAATTTAAAAAATTAATTATTGTAGATTTAGTTAATTTTTTTTAATTAATGATTGACTTTATGATTAATTAATATTAATAAAATGACACCAATATAAATTAATTATAAAGTCAAGCAACAATAATTTTATATTGATAAATTTTATTGTTTGTATATTGATATTTTAATTTTTTTTCTTGATTTAGTAGTGTTTAATTATCATTACTACTATCTATCAATTCTTCATAATTCTTAACTATTAATTTTTTCTTATTAATTCTTTAATTACTAATTTATACTTATATTTATTTATATACAGATTATGAGATTGCATATTGAAAAAAATAAAAATAATTTATTATGTGTAATAATATATTATATATGATATTTTTTTTAAATATTATTCATATATTAAAATACATGAAAAATTATAATATATTATAGATAATAATTTTTTAAAAATTATTTATCGAGTACAGATAATAGATTTAATTAAACTATGGATAATCAAATATATAAATGGATATATTCAATATATATGTGATGAGGTTGAAAGTTGTATCTAGTGAATAGGGTAGTGTTTAGGTTGATCGCCTAAGGAGGTCGAGTGATTCAACAATGATATTTTTCTAGTGTTAAGATTTGCAACCAATAGCAAACGTTTAATTAGCCAAGGTGTCCCCAACTATGGCACTCATATGCTCAAATTAGGTCGAAAGTGAAAGTTTATGGAGTCAGCAATTTCCTCCCTTAGGTCCAGTCGCCCCCTATCTCTTTAAGGGCACCTAGGGTTAGCTTCTCATCTGGCTAGTGGCCACCTAGACTCCTTGCAACCACGACTATCCTGGGGGGACCTTTACTATATTGGAAACAGTTGTGGAGTTTCACTGCTAGCTGGGGCCAGCACAATTGTGTGCTTGTTCAATGCTGTGAAAAGTTGAGCAGAGATTTGGGCAAAGATTTATTCACTTATAAGCTGTATTAGTTGAGGCATGGTCAATGTTACAACTTGTTCCTATAAGGTGTTGGGGCCTAGAGCATGCAAACCTTGCTGGGGCGGACGGGGAGTTGAAGATGTTGACCTCTTGTTATCCTCCCTCTCAAATGTGGCTCTTCTAGTGTTCACCATTTTCTTAATTGCAATCTCAAGTTTTCCACAGACGACACCAAAATGATGAAGTTGAAAGTTGTATTTAGTGAATAGGGTAGTGTTTGGGCTAATTTGACCAAGGAGGTCAAACGATCTAACAGTGATATTTTTCTAGGGTTGAGATCTACAACTAACAACAAATGTTTAACTAGTTGAGGTACCTTCAACTAAGGCACTCTGATGCTTAAGTTAGTATTGGTCGAATGAGATAATTGAGTAGTAGAGTAAGAGCGTATAATGTATATGGCATTACTTGGAGGGTAGCTAGTGATGAGGTATTTATAGCCTTCTCCTGGTGGGTTATATATCTAATATTACCCTATCAAGTGTAGAAGGCTCTTGTCCTTGCCTAGGGGTTGTTGGTCATTTTCAATCCCGATACTATTTTAGATGGAATCATCTCCTACTTTCCAAGGTGAATAGTACTCTGGGGGTGCGCCTCCCTGCCAGAGTTGGTGGCAGAGACTGTATTAGGATGGAACGCGCTATTAATGCGGACGCACACTACCTATTAGAGCATTGAATGCGGCAAGAATATGAGTTAGCATTGGAGTGAGCATTCTGGTTGACAGTCATTGACCAGACAAGGTAGTCAACCCGAGGGATGGTTGAATAGACAAAGTGGCTTGAAGCTTCCCATTGGATGCAGTCGAGGACAATCTGCTCGACTGGATAGTTATGGTCAAGTAACCCGGCCCAACTGAATTCGGAAGTGTCGTTAGGCTATGCATGTTAAGTGAGCCTAGGAGTACTCTCTGAGGTCAATAGCTTATTGGGCTGGGCCTATTGGGCTATCCCATATTAATATATATTTCGAGTAGATATTAATCGAATCGAATAGACAATTACAATATTAGTATTAGTTTACAGTCGAATATCTACGCATCGAATACAAATATTATTCACTTTAAGTGGATACAAATAATATGCCCTATAAATGAACCCGAATACGAACGGTAAACATATTTTTGAATATCCATTTACAACCTTAATTATGTGGTCATAATTTGATCACTAATTAATGACCAAATTATTTTTCAATATATAATTTGTGAACAAATTTTCTTTTGATCATTGATGCAGTCGCTAATTAGTGGTCGCATTGTTTCGATCAATAATCAGTCATAAATATAAATATTTTTGCATATTTTGTAACATGAAAGCATAAATTTTATCTAATATTTATACAATTATAAAAAAAATTGTGTTTGTTTAGATAAATATAAAAATATAATATTTTATATATTTATGTATTCTTAGAGATAATAAATGTATATGTATCTAAAAATATACAAATATATCTAATTATATATATTCATGTATATTTATATATTCTTTGTTATAAAAATATCTCTAGGTACATATGTAAAATATATAAATATTATAATTTTATACATCAAATATATAATTATTAAATATTTTCACATTGTATAATTATAAATATATATATATAGATAAACAAAGAAATAATATGATATTTAATCAATATATACATGTAATATATATTATATAAAAATATATTACGAGTAAATATGTATGATATTATAAATTATTCAAAGTATTTATTAGCATATACATGTTTTATATGAACGTCTACACTATTTATTACTGTATATATTATTATCTGTATACTGTTTTTGTTGAGTGTATATATTAGGATAAACATGTGTAGAATTTAGAAGTAACAGTTATGAATAATTATTATACTTTATTAAATTGAGCAAAAAATTATACAAACATTAAATGAACAATTAGTTTTATTAAATTTTAAAACTAAAAAATAATAGTAACACCTTCTTTTATTTATCATACTCACGACAGGTGGCATTGGATTTGAATTTCCAACCTCAAACTATATGTGTGAGCAATGTTTTCAAAATTAGACTGGACAAAGAATCGTTAACATAATTGGTTATTGGTTTTATAGGTTCAACCCGTATGATTTCATAATGACATAATAATTATATTTAATTTATAAATATATAATTTTATAATATTAACAAAAAATAAAACTTCCAATAATATAGAAAAAATATTGTTTGAAAAACTTTCAATTCTTACTCATTTGTAAATATATTCTTTAAAAAAAAATACTACTCCACAATTAGTTTGAGTAGTGATTCGTTTCATAATTTAAAACCAAATAAAAACAAATTTTTATACACTGAATATTCAACACAACTTAAAAGAGATTAAATAGAATAAAACAATAAAATAAATATAAACATCCACATATAACTACTACTTTATGAAATTTTAAAAAAATAAATTTATATTTCAAAAAATTGCATGTTCAAAATCTTTAGTTATTATCTTCAACTCAAAACTACTTTTTCCTTTTTTACATTTTTTATTTTTTAAAAAAATAATTTTAAATTTAAAAAAAAAATAGAAAAACAAGTGAAATGGTGGTCAACTGATTGAACCACCACTAGTTCAACCTGTTTTTGACCATTGTGATTGATTTTGACCTGTTCAAAAGGCCAATAATTTTTAAGTTTCAATTAGACTAGATTGGCTTCCATTTACCAGTCCAACTGGTTGGGCCAATCTAATTTTCAAAACATCTTGTGTGAGATTTATGCTACTAGCCAAAGGCTACCAGACTGAAAAAATAATAGTAACTTATTAACACAAATGTCAATTATAATTTATTTTTTGAATTGTATAAGTAATGTCCTTTATATCGTAGGAATTAGTATATAAAATCATGCTTAATCTATTGGTCGACAAGTCATTTTACAAGCAATAGGTAAATGTTCAAATCCTCAAGATTGCAGTATAGGTGTAAATGAGTCGAGTCGAGCTTGAATTTAGAAGGCTCAAACTTACGCTCAAACTTGTTTATTAGTTCATGAACTTGGGCTTGAGCTTGAATTCAACTAAGCTTAAACAACTAAACTTGAGCTCGATTTGTTGAATTAACAAAGGCATGGGCTAAGCTCGATAAGGCTCATCATAGAAACAAAAAAGCTAGATTCATATAAATTTGAATAAGCTCGAACTCATATAGGCTTAGATTAACTCGAGCTTGTACAGGCTCGAGGCAAAGTACAATTATAAACTGTTTAAATAACTTTATTATTTTCCTAAAAATAAGAACAAAATTTTATTAGTATTGGTATTAGTATTACTATTATATACTTATCTTTATGTGTCTTATTATGTGAGCCTAGATTGTAACTATATATATAATAAAAAGGCTCGTTTAGGTTTGCAAGCTTTTCAAGCCAAATACTGTTGACCTTGACTCACTAAATTGACAAGCTCAGACCTACCAGAGCTCATGCTCAAACAGATCATGCCCAATTTAAATTTTCATCGAATCGAACTCGAACCGTTCGTGAATTGTCTTATCTCATTTACGCCCCTAGTTGCATAGTTCAAAGCATATATATATATATATATATTTCTATCCACTTAAAATCAATGACGTTATATTGGAGTAATGGTCACTAATTAATTAGTGACCCATGCAAGCAGTCACCAGGCAACCACTAATTAGCAACCACCTAGTGATCATATATATTTTTTTTTAAAAAGAGATCATATTAATTAATGTAGTCATTAAGTGGTCACTATATTATAGGTGTTATTGTATTGTATATTGATCACAAATTAGTAATTGCTTAGTAACTGATGTTAATAAATGATGAGGATTTTTGTGCTTGATCTGGTATATTTACTAAATTGGTAATTAAATATGTTATTGACCAATTTTATTTATTTAGTGATTGCTTGAGTTGTCACCAATACCTTTTTTTTAAAGTGCATGTTGTACCAAATTCCCAGAACATTGAACTCATTTCTAAATAATTACTCCAAAAAAAAAATGCTGATTTCTAAATCTAATTAGTTTCATTACAATTATTTATTGTCTAAAATTACAATAGAAGCACTAATAGTACCACCACTACCACCAGGAGGAGGAGGAGGAATAATAATAATAATTTACAAAGTGGTCTTAGATAAACTATTATTTATATACCAAGCACACAAATACCCTGAAAATATACTTATATACATAATCCATTAACAGGGTTGTCTACAAGCAATCCACCAAATATTATGTGATTAATAGGATATAATAATTAAATTATAGATAATTAAATAATAAGTTCAATGACTTTAAGAATTTAGGGATTATTATCTTTAATAATCTACAAATTCTTTATGGATAGTGAACCAAAAATTTGTTAGATTGGAACATTTGACCTTATACATCACTTTATGTGTAAAACTTATATCATTGGCAATTAGCCAGTGGACAGGAAATTAATTAAAGATATTGATCTCAGCATTTTGGTCGGTAGTTTACTCCAATTCTCCAGTACTTTGCAACTAGATTATGTCTAAGAATACAAGTTAAGGAAAAATCAGCAATCAGCAACCAAAAAAAACATGCACTAATCAACTGTTTCTGAGAATTTAAAAATATGTGCTCATACGTCTGCTTCTTTGCCGTGACAAATATATATATATATATATATATATGTGTGTGTGTGTGTGTGTGTGGGTTAAAAAGGGTACAGATAAACAGAAACCAAAAGATGCCCAGCAATACTGCCCCAGAGATCCGGCACATTCTGAGAATGGGAATCAAGTTTAAATCTTCAATCATGTCAAGACCTGCATGCAACTTGCGGGAAAACACACTTATGCCATGTTAGGATCAAGAAAAATAATGAGGAAAAAAAGAGAAAAAACACGATGCATAAAATTACATTATTTAAATTTTAAAGCATCAAAAAAAATTTCCTTTTGCATTAAAATCCAAGGTCCAAATATAGGGATAAATTAAACTTACTGAGATCAAATCCTTCTATATGATAATGCGAGACATTCCCCGTCTTTTATGGTACAAAGATATCACCAATTCCAAATGGTAAACAAAAATTCGCATTCTTCACAACAT
>JACGDI010005628.1:2913-43970 GCA_014898725.1 Jacaranda copaia | reverse complement strand
GGGAGCTCAATCTGGAAGCACAGCAATTGCATTAAAATGAAAAAACTCCGTTCAAAATTCCATGACAATTAGATGTGTCAAGTGAATTTCGCATCAGCTTCTTCACTGACTTTCTTCTATGTGTATATCTGCAAGTCAACATCCACTGCCCATTTCTCCGAGGATCCAGAATTGTTGGTAAGTCACATGTCAGAAACAGACCAAAGATATGATTCTCTCTCTGTAGCTCTTCTTTCATTCATCCTTTTAAACAACTCCTTTTCATATCCTACAAGATGAAGAACAAAACTAGGATTATTTCTACTCGGCAGTGTAAAATATACATCACTGGTTTTCATCTGGACGTTCACGTAGTTTATTCAATCTTCTCAGGTTTGGAATTCAACACTGAGAAATAACAGAAGCAGGAACAGAAACAACAACCAGCACTGGAACGGTGCAGTATCTGCATCAAATGCAGAGAATAGAACAAGCAGCACTGAATTAAAAACAAACAGAAGATGAGCTCACCATTACTGCGGTCCACACCATCCCAGTGTCTCCCAGGTTTGATCCCATAGCGGTTTGGTGCCCCATCAAGCCCTCTCCTTATCCAGCTATGACTTGGCATCTCCTGAGGAATTATGAAGCCAGATTCTTTCATCTTCTCACTATCACCTAGATCTGGAATAACTGGTTCCAAATGCTTTTTCTGAAAAATTAGCAACAAATTTAGATTAACATGGAGGAAAGACAAATGCAAATGCTGTACAAAAATAATGATGGTCAATTTTCAGTTAAACAAACAGAAGCAAGTCAGGTTTATCTCAGTTAAGCAATTGAAGTCAAATACTCTGATTAATCATCAATCGAATTAAAGCAGATATGATTAGCAACTTGCCTTGACTAAATGTGCCATCGGATCACCCCATCGAACTCTTTCCTTCAGCATTGCATCAAGATCAGGGTCATCCCTACAGTAGATATTGCAAGACAGGAAATGTGTTTTACATAAGAAAAGATCATATAACAGAGATTTTCATTAAGAGATAAAATTATCAATTTAAACACATTGATTATCAAGTGGAAAAGAAAGCCTACATGAATGAGAGTTAGAGAATCAGTACATCACAATATAACATACTCCACACTTCTCAAGAAGGAAGCAGCTATGAGAAACCTATTACCATTGAATCTAATTAAGCAACATGTGGTCTCAATGGAAAGCAAATTAAGTTCTTCAAGGTTTCAAGGACAAATTTTATTAACACAACACTGAAACACTAATACAACATTAGAAACAAGTATCTATAAGGACTTATCCTAAAAACCTTGTCCTTTTCACCTTTCGGCACCTCATTTGACCTAACTTCAGAAATTTGTAAAAGGAAATATTGATAAGCTCCTGGCCAAGACCAGCATAGATATGTAACTTGAATAGCATCAAATGGGCAGATTTTGAAGACTTAGGATCCAGACAAACAAAATGCTTTTCTCTCTTAGGAGTTAAAGCAGAACTCTCAATTGCTGGGATTTAAGGACAGAAAAACCCAAAAAAAACAAGTTCAAAGACATCATTGACAATAAGCAAATTCAATAACTTCAGCCAAGTAGCTCTGCGTTGTTACTTCATCAATCCCCTTTCTGCATGTTCTTCAAGAGAGAGATATTGCCTGAATGCAGCAAGTCTAGAAATTACGAAAATGTGACATTTATAGAAGACCAAAAATAGAGAACAAGTGCATAAAAGCTGAATTAGTTCATTCCAAATCCAGCAGATTCCTCTGTGATCCCATGTTATTCACTTTTACATTAGTGAGACTATTAATCATTCTTGTCTCTAGTATTACCTGCTCCGAGCAAATGGTTTATCCTTCTCAGCTTCCATTTCTAGCACTCTAGCTTCAGCTTCCCTTTTTTGAGCCAACCCTTTGCCCCATTCCAGCTTTATTTCCTGGAGGCAAACATTTGGTCACCAATATATCATTACATGGCAAGTAAAAACACTCTCGCTTAGGTTTTATAAGTACATCTGCATGAAGTTGAAATAAATAGCATCATGAGCACTTAGGAGGAAGTAGCAACAATATTGTTTAGTTTTTTTCTTTGTTTCAACAATGAAAACAATTTAGTTTGTCCAGTAAAGTGTCATTTATTGAATAGAGAGTACTCTAATCCATAGACTTCTATCTATCACTTGAGCCACAAGTTTGCTGATACATTGCTGGCTCTAAATACCAACTTTGATTCCCCAGTTTTTTTGTGCTCCAATATATACAAGAGAAGAAAAACCTAAATCTAGAGTGAATGAGACAAGGCGGAGAAAAACATAGAGATCTTTCTAATTCCCCATCTGTGGTGGAAAAGAACAGTAATGATGCTGGATAATCTCTGTTCTCTAAATTGCAGTTCACACTTAAATCATTTAGCCTACATCAGAGGCTAATCTTTCTTCCTTCAATTAGATGAAGGTGGATATTTACAGTGAGAATATAGAGGTTAATATTTATAATTAGAATACATCAGTCTACTTAACAAAAAGATAGTATTTTGTTCATTTTCTTGGCCGGTTTTGAGAACTAAAAACTGGGAACTCATGGACTTCAGAAGGGCCTCCTAACACAACTTTTGAAGCTTCCATGGGTTACATTACAATGTTGAAATTCCATTCACCAACACAAATAAGGCACAGCCATAGGTGGCCACATACTAATAAAACAGTTTTACCTTCCGCAAGGTAAAATTAAACTCAACATACACACAAGTGCTCTGGAAAAATCCAGAACATGCTGCTTTGGTAACTGTCAGAGATGAATAAGATGAATTGGATAATGGAAGGCCGGTAGGATGGGAAAACAAAGCACTTCACCTGCATTTTTGCAGAACCATGGGTATCCAATAAGAACTAACGCCTGAACTTAAAAGTAGATAATGGTGTTTAGCTCAGGAAATTAATTGCAAAGATACTGACTTTATCAGCGATAGGATCAACTGGGATCATCCATAACAACTAAGGTTGAAGATTGCATATAGCCTTAAATATCCTGAACAATGTAGTCAACAAACATTTAACACCTAAGAGGCCTTCTTTTGCATAAATCCAATGAACAAGGTGGCAAAGACAGCAAATAATAGTGGAAGCGGTGCATCTCTACCAGATTTGAGTTACTACAGCTGGCAAGATTCTAGTTAAGAGACCTCCAAAAGATTTAAGTTGGGATTCTTTTTTCCTCATAAGACCCAATCCACCACGTGAAAATAAAAGAACAAAATAATATTGACTCAGGAGGGAAACAGAGGGGAGCGGATGGAGAGACAGGGAGATGAGGAAGAGAGACAATTAGAAGAAAACGTGAGCCAAATGACCCGAAATTAGTTGAACATGTTAAGTGCAAGAGATATACACAAAGACGGCACCTTGCGCTTCTCTTCTTTCTTCAACACTTTCTTCTGAGACTTGAGAAACTCCTCCTTTGACATACGTTCCCCTGGAACAAGAAAAAGGAGTCAAATAATGCAATCTTTTCTTGGTTAACAATACTAGAGGGATAGAAGAGAAGATTTTTGGCAAACCAGTTATTTTATTGCGATATATAGCTGCAGCATCTCGGCCGCTTACAGAAGGATCCATCTCTTTATACCTGCCACAAAATATAGCATCGAGTTAGAGTAAGCACCTCAATAAATGAAAATGTGAGGAAATGAACAGAATAGACACGACTGCAAAATATAACAAGCTTAGTTCATTAAAATGCAACTACTTTCAAATTTTAGAGAACCTATTTAATCATTGGACCCAGAACATTTAACCATGTAAATAAAGCAACTATTTTGTGTATAAGTCAAGCGAAGGATAGGAGCCAAAATCTAACAACTCAATATGATAAAATAATCATTTGGCACCAGTGTGTCAGGTC
The DNA here is from genome assembly GCA_014898725.1 of Jacaranda copaia. NCBI lineage: Eukaryota > Viridiplantae > Streptophyta > Magnoliopsida > Lamiales > Bignoniaceae > Jacaranda > Jacaranda copaia. The sequence continues at coordinate 40,074 of JACGDI010005628.1, read as the reverse complement.
ACAACTACTGGTCAGATGGCCAATGACATTAAGCATGGAAAGGAGGCAGAGAGACAGAGGCAAAGGATCTCAAGGTGGAGACCAATGGAAAAGAAAGGTTTGTGCCAAGGGAGAAAAAGGGAGTGAGAAAGTTGCATGCAGATGAATGTCGAGGAAGGCTAGATAGTTACCTCAACCAATCTTCCTTTTTCTTTTTATCAATTTCATCTTTGATATCTTCACCAGAAACTAAACCAGTTTTTGGATGATATGCAGAAAGTGGTGATTCTTTCTGCCCCTTCCTTGGTGGAGAAAGATCAGAAACTGAAGGTGCAGGATCAGTTTTATCATAGTCACCCAAACTGTGATTTGACTTCCTTGTAGAGACAATGGAACCGGATTTGTCATTTTTGACCTTCCTAGGAGGCAAAAGATCTACTGCCGAAAAGGAACGCAAGTCATCTGGATATCTAGAGTCACGACTAGCAGGTCGAGGAGGAGAAAGATCTAAATCCAGGGCCTTAGGATGTGAAGATGTTCTTCCAGGTTCAGGATATGGTGCATGCTTATCTCTTCGCTGGCATCGAGGCGGGGACAAATCTGTGACTATATCAGCCTTTGAAGCTTCATATGGTTCAGGTGAAGGTGTATCACAACGAGCAGTCCGTCCACCTGGATAAGGTGACGTTTTTGTTCCAGCTTCTGGAAGAGGACTCTGGTAATGCTTGCACAACTTCCGCGGTGGAGATAAATCACCACCTACTGGAATGTTGGACTGTTCAGGTTTTGGTGATGGAGTATCATTGTGAGGCCTCCTTTTGTGAGGTGGAGAGTGCTTGCGCAACTGCCGTGGTGGAGATAAATCACCACCTGCTGGAATGTCACACTGTTGTTCAGGCTTTGGTGATGGAGTATCGTTCCGAGGCCTCCTTTTGCGAGGTGGAGAAATGTCGGAATTTTGGTCTTCAGACTTCAAGTTATTAGGAATATCAGACACAGAAACCCAGCCACTTCCATCCTCGGAAATAGCACCAAAAGGGCGTTTAGACCTCAATTGCTCGAGCCTTCTCATACGCTTAACTTCAATATCTTCATCAACTTGAGGCTTCTCTTCATCTGTAGCGGTTTATAACAGTAAACCAAATTCAAGAGTACAACGTGTTCCATACAAAAGCATAAATTCTAATTACCTGCTGAATCTTCTTCTTCTTCATCAAGTTTAACCGGCTTCTGCCAGATGGGATCTTCATCCACTACGAGAACTCCAGCTGCATCGGGTTTAGCCTTTCTCTTTTTATTCTTCTTTCTCTTTTCCTCATCATCATTACTAGTGTATTTTTTAAGGTATTCTTTAAGTGAAGTTGGCGCTGAAGATGTACCCGCCATTGTGCATCCTAGAAAGTACTTCTCCTGAATAGTTCAAAAAAGTGTACAAAAGACTTCAGGTTTTTCCTTACTGGAGTGAAATAAAGTTACCCTTCTTACTTATTAGGCTAACCTATAGCGAAGTAGAGATGCCAACAATTCAACAACAGAACATTTCACAGGCAAGAGGCACTTTGTTCTTCCAAACAATGCCAGGATAAGATATTTAAAAAAAGAAAGTAAACAAATGCATGCTTTACATTCAGGACCAATTCATGCCAGCGCACAAAGCACAACAAACATTCATTGCATCGTAGTGCTCAGGATGGTTCATTGAAGCAAAGCACATACATTTAACACATAAAACACACTTTTCTTACTCTTATATCATCAGGAAGGCATGGCTGATCATGTTGTGTTGTAGGAAATTCGATCAATCATTTACAATATAAGTACAGAAACTTCATGGTGACTACTGCATTTTCAGTTAATCTAACCAACTATAACTTAGTACCTAGTTCCATCACAAGTGATCCAGCAAACCATGAAATCACATCAACCATCTATTACTATTACAAAAAGAATCCATCTATTATTCTTTCAGTTAAAAATAAGACAGAAATTTGTAAATCTTAACTTTTAAGCAATGAAGTAAAATATTATCTTTAGCAGAGTACAAAGTTTCAGATAAACATGTATTTTATCCAAAAAATTACAGAAAAATCAACAATATTACATTTTCATGAAGATCAAGTCAGGCAACTATAGGGTGGGTGGTATGAATTGCATAACCAAATTGACAGAGACCCTTTGCTTCTCTTCTATCTGAAGAAGCACATTCAGCCATGCCATAATATGTAAAGAATAATCAGAGCCATGCCATAACATGAACCCTTAGAAGGCAATTACAGGAAAACTAAAACACAGTATTACTTAAGAAGCCTGGAGAAAAAGCAATTGACACATAAAGATTCAGTTTTTTCATGAAGTAACGTTTAGCCAGAAAGACACTCAAAACAATAAATTTAAGCACTCGAAGATAGAACAATTGGCCAAATTACTGGTTTTACTCGTATATCATATAAACCTAACCTACAGGATTCACACCAAATCTTGTTTGATTCAACTTGGCTCTTAAATCATTATGCCTATGAGAGTAGAAAAGATAAATGGAAAGAGCTTCAGATAATTCATCAGATTAATCCATTCAATTCAATATCACGACTGAAAAAACTGAACTAACTCAATAAATTTCAGATATCTGAGTACCTTTGAGATAACTAAACCATTTGGAAAACCAATTTATTCTAAAATATTTTGCTTCAATTTGTTCTATTATATCCCACTATAACTCCCCAGTCTCCCGCCTCCACCAAGGAGGGTTGGTGCCACAATTTGATAACTCGGAGAATTCCAAATTCTTCGCCAAATCAAAGGCATCAGCAAAACTCACCACTCCCATAGTAGGCAAAATAAACACAAAATTCCAAGAAATTAAACCCAAAGTAATAACTCTATCAACACATATTAACACTAAAACACGCTAACATGTTATATCCACAAAATACTGAGATTGCAGCGCTTACAGCTGTTGAAGATTTGAATTCTGATTTAATGTTACACTTGACCACGAATCTTCAAGAGTGAGCAGCCAAAAACGGAGAGAGAATATGCGACGGTGTGCGAGAATTCTTCAGAGTGACATTTTGGGAGATGGGGAATTTGGGATTCTGTGTGAAGAAGAATGAAAGAGCACGAGTCGGAGACGCAGAAGGTCCTATTAAGCTAAAGCACGCATTTAATAATAATAATAATAATAATAATAATAATAATAATAATAATAATAATAATCTCGTATCTATTTTGATATGTTTTGATGTGATTTATAAAAAATATCCTTATTTTTTGTCTTTAATCTTCATAATTAAAATTTATGTTGCAAGTATTATTTTTATGATGCACACATTTTATTCTCATAATTAATATCTTATGACTCACATATTCTATACTCATAATTAATATTTTATCATTATTCTTATATTATTATACTAAAAAAATTAAATAAATATTAAATGTTATCTAAAAAATTAATATTATATTAAAAATAAATATTTTTTTATTTATTATATATTATAAAAATGTTAACATAAATATTAAATGTGCTAAAATTACCATTAATAATAAAAGGCGCAAACTTAATGGCGTGTTGCGACTCTTCTTGGCTGGCTTTTGCAACATTTTGCCTTTCTTTGGTTTACTCTCTTCTAGGAACCTTGGAAGTGAAATTAGAATCCAAATGGGTACACAAAAAAATATAAAAAACACAAAAAATAAAAAAAATAAAAAAGGAACCATTTTCATTGGAATCGGGGTGGGGTTCGGCCAACCAGCCTAGCCCAGCCCACAAAAAAAACACCCAACTAGATTCATTTAATTCTTTAATATAGATTAAATTGGATTGACTCACTTAAAAATTCATTCCGAACTGAAATTTTGTAGCACAGGACTGTGAAGGGCCGTGGGCTAGACTGCGATCTTGTAATATTTTTTTAATTTAAATTATAAATTATAAATTATAATTTTTAAAAAATTAGGAATTTATAGTTTTTAAATTATAAATTATAAATTTATAATTTTTAAATTACAAATTACAAATATTAATTTAGAAAAATTATAAATTTATAATTTATAAATTAAAAATGTATAAATCATTAATTAAGAATTTATAATTTTTAAATTATAAAATTATAAAAATTATAAATTAAGAATTAAAATAAGAAATATAATTAATAAATTAATAAAAATTATAAATTATGAAGGCAGTGAAGAATGACCTGAAACCGCATCCACCACAACATCTCAATTCAAGAGTGATTTAGATCACTTGACTGAACAACTGGTTTATCATTTGGCATATTTAAATGTTTAGATATTACAAAGTTGTTTATTTCTTTTTGGTATTAATATGTATTTTTATTTAGAAGTTTTGATCATATCTATCTCTATGTAATTATTTTTTATAAATTAATGATAGGTCGAGGGCTCCATGCTAAACCCTTGACCACCTTATTTGGTGGTGTTTTTGAAAAAATATAATTAACACAAAAAATTAATATAAGTATAAATTTTTAAATTTTTATAAAAATTTAAGTGTTATAAAATATTAAAAATTACATAAATATAAATTATTAAGTCTTTCAAAAAAGCATGACTGTTGAAAAAAAAACATTAATAATCACATAAATTTAAAAACTTGAAAATTTTAAACCTATTTTAAAATTCAAAAAAGAAAAAAAACCCGTAGGCCAACTCACGAGGTGGCTTGCAAGCTGGCCTGCCTAGTCCAGCTTATATATAAACCGGCCCACCTATGTAGTGGGCCGATTTTGAGCTAATCCAGGTTTTTCAAGTTTCAGCCCGTCACAGTCAAGCTCTACCCAAAAACCGCCTTGAATTGTCTGTTAGGTTGGTCGGGCTAGCTCGGTCTGACCTATTTGACATCACTAGGGGCCTACTCTTCTCTGATTTCTTAGCCCCCTATAATTTCAACATACTACCAAAGTCGCATTACCTCTCAAGACTCAAATTGAAGGTTCAAAGTCCTTATAGTTACTAGTACTTTAAGAGAAAATATTCACTTCTACTTAAGGAAAAAAAATAAAAAAAATTAATTACACCTGCCTTGGGGTAAATCCTCCATCATGTGAAACCAGATTTGATCCAAGTTGTCAAATCAAGATATCTATGTTGATTTGAAATCACAACCAAATTGTTAAAGTCATTAGAGGATCCCAATAAAAACTCTCCAATACTAAAGTCAAGCCTTGAGATTAAAAAAATAGTGCATTAATGTAAAAAGGGAAATAAAGTAAATTTGGAAAGCAAGTTACCTACTAAAAATGACATTAGGGCTATTTATAGTAGCTACTAAAGAATATTTTCATCTTGAAGTGGCTTAATCCGAGCTCTTCATCGAGAACTAAATCAATCAACTAGAATTCAATTGGGATGGATTTGGGTTAGTAGGTTGGATGTGACCTGATTGACAATGGACATGGGCACCTCTTTAGGCCCTGGGTTAGTGCCTCCTTGTGGTTTTCTTCTTGGATTGGGCCTCCCAAATCAACACCAACACTTTCATAATTATCAAAACCTCCATGTTCACACAAATTTTGAGTCTATAAAAAACATTACAAGAGAAGAAAAATACGGACAAATTGAATATTTATTGAAAATAAAAATGTGGTTACAATCTTTGGAAATATCTCTACAATTGAATACTAAGTGCTCTAATTCTTCTCCTTCGGATTTGATTCAAGGGCTTGACGGTTGTTCTCAAATCAAATGTGTACTTCCCTTCCAAATTTGCAGATGAAATTACAAACTTTCTTAAAATTAAGTATTTGTTTCGATGTTAAGGTCTACTGAATTTGGATACTTTTGAAGAAGATGTAGAACTTCTGTAATAACAGTACTTCTTCAAGGCAAGAGCTCGGACTTGAGGGCTTTGATGCTTAAATTTCTCTTGATGTGTGAATTTCTTCATGTGTGGTACATCTCCTAGCACCCCTTTTTATTAGGGGTGAGCATTGGGTTTGGGGTACCTGACCTGAATCGATCAGGTATTTTCTGTTCGGGTCGAGTATTTTTAGTTCCCAAACCAAAATGGGTATTTATAGGAGTACCCAAAAAATTGGGGCTTGAGTAATGGGTACCCCCATTAAAAAAAAACTATTTATATTATTAAGTATATAATATATTAGATATTAATGTTTATATTTAAGTTTTAAAATTATATATTATGTGGAATTTCAAACTTGTAAATAATTAATTATAATGCTATCAATTAGGTTACAACAAAAATAAATAATGAATTAATAAAATTTTAATTTTAATTTATTAAAATTATAAAAAAATTAATGGGGGTTTTGGGGGTACCCCAGGGGTTACCCAACCTTAAAGGGGGTACTTGATGGGGGTACCCCATAAAATGGGGGATGGGACTCGGGTATCAAAAAATGATACCCGAGCCCTTGGGAACCAGCATTGTGGGTACCCCCAAAGGGGGTACTTGACCCCCGCCCGTCCCTATTTTTTATAGATACAAATTAGGGTTTGATGATTTGAAACTTGAGTCTCCCCTTAAAGTTGAATATCACTTGAGATGGACCTAATTTACTAATGAGTCATATTAAAATTTATTTTGGCCTAGTTAGCTAATTCAAAATAAATAAATAAATTTATAGTTCATTTTGGATTAGCTAATTTTACAAAACCTCAATTTTGTTATGGATTTTAATTTGGCACCTAAGTCAATAGTCAATTTATTCGAGCTATCAAATAATAATTTATCCCAATAAAATTTTAATTTCAATAGATGCTACCACTTCACGGCTCAACAAACGACATGCGAAACATAGATGAGAGACTAGATTTGAAGTTATCACCTTTTGTATGTGTGTGTGTGTGTGTGTCTTTGAGAAATTGGAAAAACAACTATTTCTTTTTCTTTGCTTTCAAATTCATGGGCCCACATTTATTCCTAAACAAAGAAAAAGAAACCAACTGCAGACTTTGTTTGGTGCATAACAGATAGCAGCGCGACGTAATACTACGGGATTTCATCTTTTTCCCATTTTTTTCCTTTTTGAAAATATGAATGGGACATTCTTCCAAAATCTTTAAACAATTGAAAAGTGGAAACCATCTTAATATGCATTCCTTAACTTGGGAAAAACAAATTTGTAGCAACAGTTTCCGTGGCAACCATTCTTTATTCCCTTCTTTTGTTTCTTTCATTTCTTTTCTTTCCCCTTTTTTAATAGGAATATATGGGCTTCCAAATCCACATAATCCATGGTCCTTGGAGACTAATACCACCAGATCGTACCATATTGCTATGGGAATGGCTTGCCATCTTTAATGCAGAACAATCTTCTGACTGCATTCACCCATGGAAATTTATGATTGAATTTCCAAGCTTGAATCTTCCCTCCAACAAGAAATTGAAGACATGGAAAATTTCCACCTTTAAGCTATGGTTAAGCACTTATAAGAGAATGATGTTTGGTGATTTTATTTTCTGGGAAAAAAAATAATTTTCATCCTATAAGATTTTTCGACTTTCAATTTTATCCTATATGTTACGTAATATCAAATTTAGTCCTATAGGTTTCAAAACATTTGCACATTTGGTCCCAAAATCATTGGAATTTGAAAAATTGATCGAAATTGCTGATGTGGCACGCCAGAGTTTGTTGAATTTGGGGATTTTGTTGAGTTGGCAAGGTTTCAGTTGATGTGGCACCTAAATGAATTTTTTTGCCATGTTGGCATGTTTATTTAAATAAATAAATAAATAAATAAATCAAAAATAAAAAAGGAAGAAAAAAATATATTTGGAAATTTCTTGAATTGGCAAATTTTTAGTTGATGTGGCACCTTATTGGAAAAGATTTTTGTTAACATGGATATACACACACATATATATTTACATAAAAATGCCTCACATATATATACACACATAATTACTCAATTCTATTTTCACCCTAAAAACCAAACAAAAAAATATTGATTTTATTGCCAAAGTAAAAAATATTTCTCCTAAAATATAAACAAATAAATTTTTAACTATTTCCCAGTACATAACCAAAAATCCATTACATTCCCCAATACAACTTTCACATTCTCTAATTCTACTTTCAATATTCATTCTTGCAAAATATATACTAAAATCACACAAAACGATAACCCTACATTGCCATAATATTTTAATATGCTCACACATATTTATATAAATATATATTACATATACATATGTATATATACATATATACATAATCTCTTCTGCCACCCCCATCATACATATTTATATAAATATATACATATGTATATACATATATATACATAATCTCCACCCGCCCCCCAGTTGCCATGGTTGGCTGGCAATGGCAGCCATGAACGGCCACCTGGACAGGTGCCATGGCTAGCTAGTGGCCATGGCAGCCGCCTAGCGGCCCCATGGCTAGTGGGCTAGCCATGATGGTCACCTGGCCAAATCTAGCCATGGGGTACGAGGAGGTTGGCCATAGGGCACTAAAGGGAGAGGGATTGGGTTGTCGGGAAATTTCTCAATTTTTTTCCTTTTTTTGTAAATTTTGATATACTTGTTCCTTTATATACATGGCAAACATAGTGCCAACATGGCAAAAAATTCTCCTCCAACAAGGTGCCAACTTAACTGGAAAATTGCCAACTCAGCAAAATCCCCAAATTCAACAACTTCAACATGCCACATCAGATTTTTTGGCCAATTTTTCAAAATTTGGTGATTTTTGGACCAAATGCGCAAACTTTTTTAAACATATAGGACTAAATCTAATATTACATGGCATATATGACAAATTGAAAGTCAGGAAATCTTATAAGACGAAATTATTTTTTCCCTTATTTTCACCATCAAAGTTGAGAACATTAACTTCTTCTTAAACTTGCTTGCTTGGTACTAGTAATACTTATCTCTTGCGGATCTAGTTGATACTATTTTTATAATTTCATGAAATCTTCCCGCATAAACCTATATAAACCTATTTGTAAATTTTTCCAAGAGAAAGTACGTCCATTACATTCCTAATCTTATCTTATCTTTTTTTTTTTCATAAGTTCACAAGCATTCATCAAAAGTTGGTGGATCACAACTAGAATAGTCTTCTATTAATCAACATTTGTGAAAGGTAGAACATAGGTGGGAGCCCTCTTTTTTTTTTTTTATTTGTTGATAACTTGTTTTTTTGTTTGAAATTTCAGTAAAGCCATGAAGGTGGATATCAAAGATTGTAGCAAACTAACTCAATGCATTGTGATTTGGGGTGACAAAGATTTTTCCAATGCCAAAAGCACTAGTTTGTGTATGTATGAAGTGGTCGTGGATGCTCAATCCTCTAAGGCTTAATCGAACCACTCTATACATGTTTCTGAATGGTCTAAGGAGACAACTAAAGAGATGATCGATCGGTGTTTTGGTGTCTTCGCTTGTTCTAGGGTGTTGATAATGAAATCATCACTTCATGACATCAGAGCCATGCATGAAGAGTTTTCATTTCCAAACCATCATCTCAGCATCAATAGAGGCTCATAGAGAATTCCAACATCCAAGTTCAACGAGATGTCCTTTCACACCAGCTATTGGGAGTGGGCAGAGGATGTGTTTAGCCATCAAGCAAACACTCTTCTTTGATTCAAGATCTATGTAGCTATCCATGCCTCCCTTTTCATATACATTTGCAACAAGAATGTCCTCCAAGCATTCCTCGAGCTATGGTGCCCTTTCACAAAAACATTACACACTACTATTGTGGAACTATCGCTTTCTTTATGGAATCTTTGTGGACTTTACGGATTGCCAATACCTGGAGATTTATATAATGAAGTTGTTCCATTTACTAAAGAGCTGCTTGATGCTAATACTTGCCAACCTTTTTAACCGTGAAGTTGCAGTATCTATTTGTGACATATCACATGCTTCTAAAGGACTCTAATAGTGTATTTATTTCTGACTAGATTGGATTTTAGTTTAGAGGCTCAATTAGATATGCACAACCTCCTTCAAGGTCATCTTGAAAAAAACTTGTCAAGCCAAAGCTATCCTACAATCCTTATGGGAACATCAATATGTCTCTTTTACTGCGCACCAAGGAGTATGACGGGCTCTTTTTAATGTTAGAGAATGCAAAGGACATCAGAGATTAAACTTATTTAGCTACTTTCCTTTCATGTTGGTTATGTAGTTTTGCTTTACCATACCACAAAGTCAATAAGATACGTACTTCTATTTTTAAAGTTTCAAGTAAAATGGCTCATGGCGATTGTTTTTCTTTAGCAGTTCCTACATTAGCAAACATTTACTGTGGTGCAAGATAGATGTTTGCCTTAAAGAGCTTGGGCAAGTTCACCACCATCTTCAATATTCATTATGTGTACAGCTGGATTGGATGCTATCTTCAAACACATTTTCCATCCAAACTTGAATTAGTTGAAGCTTAGATGGTGAAATATGCATGAAAGAATATGGCCAAATATTTTGAACTTGCCGGGCACTTGAATTATTCCACAACATTAATCCTTCAAAACTTCAAAACTTGCGCACACAAAGGCAAACCTTAGTGACAAATGATGCAGGCATATCTAATACCTACAAAGATCATTTTGAGGCTTTATAGGCTAGCTACTTGACATTTTAGAGTGGAGCAATATATATTGTTGAAGTTTATAGTCCTTATTGATTCAACTAGCAACAAGGTTTTTTGTCAAGATATTACTAGCTACCTAAAAATGGAGATTTTTACTTGTGAATTGGTTGCACTCATTTGACTTTGGCATTCTTGCACTTTATTGGGTACAATCTCCAAGATAATCATACCAAGTAATGCTTCCTCATTACCCTTAATCACAAAGGAATATGTAGATTGGTAGGCTAAACATTGGAAGGCTTATTTAGGGATAAACACAAAAATCAATCTCAAGCTTAATCAACCAATAGATTTAAATCCCAAGAGATCTCAAAGGACTTCAAGACAAGGTTTCAAGGGATGGCAAAGTTGTCCCATCTCCTTGAGATTCGGCTATTGACCTAGAGCCAGTGAAATTGCCTTTCAAAAAGCAACAAACTCTCCCTGCGAGTCAACTACCAAGCTTGTCCTTACAGCTAGTCCAATTAAATGGAATGAAGTTATTTATGCCTTACTGCTCTCTAATGATGAATCTAGCAACCAATACCAATTTAGAGAAAAATCAAACATTCTTAACGTAGACAATATTAGTGTGAATTCAACATTTTTTTCATATGCTCCAAGTTCTTCATTGTCTTTAGTGGAATTAGTAGAATATGTACACGTACTCATTATCATTATCATTATTCTATTCAATTACATTACTATTCTTTTTTATCCATATTATATCTTCTTTATTTTCATTTGAAGTTGTAGACCTTCAGAAATGAATCCCCATTGCTTTTGACAAGATAAGCTCAATAAATAGGGTCGATCCTTTTGGCTAATGTAGGGAAGACACTACTTCCTTTCTTTCAAGTAATAATATTATTCCATCATTCTCTCTATGAAATTGAGATTCTTTGTAAGCATTCAAAATGATATAGCTTATTTTTATTGCAAAGAAATTGCGTGTTAAGGAAAATGTGCCCAAGGAACCCAAAAAGACGTTTGAAGCTTCATCATGGCCATTCCTACGCACTGAAGTTTCTAAATGTTTTCCTTAAGTTATAAAAACTGAAGCTGAGCAGATGCTGATCAAATATTTTTAGGAATGAATATGCCAAAAGGTCATGAAAACTCTATTTGAATAGCTTTTAGAGGTAAAAATAGCAATTGATGATCTGATTGTAGACATAAGGACATATATGAGATATATTATCTTTAGAGAGTCTGATTGCAAAGATGATGGCATATGTGAGAGATACATCATCTTTGGAGAGTTATCTAAAGTCTTTCTTTGGGGGCACTTCAAGCTATACAAAGGTTAAGTTGGACTCCATTCAGAGAGAGACACATGAGGCTCATGAGAAAGCACTTCTTCTTACACAACAAGATCTTTTTGAGGTTGAGGCAACAAAAATTAAACAATTTAAAAAGGTGGATAGTTTGAAAGAAGAACTTCTCTAAATCACCAAGTAGCAAAAAGAATTGAAGGCGTGCTTGCCCTGTTGAACAGCAAAGAAGAGCTTACAAGCTTATCCTTTCATAAAGCTGAAGAAAACCTATCCACCATTCAAAATGAAGAAGCCACCAAAAGAGAAGAAGTCTTGAAGCTCAAGAGCACTCCATTTTTTGATTGACAAAGTAGGTGAAGCCTTGAAGAAAATAAAGGCATTGCTTGAAGAATCTCGCCATGATTTAGTTGCCTTTGACTTGTTTGCTTGAGCATTTAGCTTCTTAGCACTTTTTCTTTTCTTTTTTAATTGATGTAAATGAACATTTATTTTTATATGCAATATAGGTTTTTTTCTTTTCATCAATCTTTTGCTTACTCTTTTTTTTTATGCTTTATTTTTCGCACTTTTCTCATTAATGCCAACTAAGCAAAGATCAACCACATGCTTTCAATGAATGAATAATTATATGAATTAGCTCAAACTTACAAGCAAATTGGCTATCTTTAAGAGAAACCAAACTTGTTTAAGGACGAGACTAAACTTAGAAAATAAATTCCAAGCTGCCTACAGACCCCATCAAGGGGATTAAATCATTATGTAATTCAAAGAATTATTTTGAGAGGGAGCCATACATAGTTTATACTCATGCAAGCTAGGAGTATCCATAGCTTAGCCACCCTGGATAAGATAAAGTATTTCTACATTTTAGCCACACAAAATACTTTCAGTGGAATACATTAGTAGTTTATTCACATGTATTACCATTAGTGAGTACCCTACACAGTTTATACCTATGCGGGCTAAGAGCATCCATAGCTTAGCCACCCTAGACTAGGCAACATATTTCTATATTTTAGCCACATGAAATATTTTCAATGGAGTAGATTAGCAGTTTATCTACATGCACTACCATTGGTCGTTACCGTACATAATTTATACTCATACTGGTCAAGAGTAACATGTAGTTTAGGCTCATGCATCAAGGAGCATACTTCTTCATGGATAATAGCACTTCAAAAACTTGCCATTTATAGGGCCAACGTGCAGTACATCTTTATCCACCAACTTATAGACACCATTTGTGTAAGCTTCTTTCACCACATAAAGGCCATCCTATTTTGATATAAACTTGTTTCCTATCTGCTTGGTGATGGTAATCGGTCTCCTCACTGCCAGGAGTAGATCCCCAACTTGAAATGATCGAGAGTGGACTTTCTTGTTGAATGCTGTAATCATGCGAGCTTGGTAGCACTCAAGTTGCTATTGAGCTTCAAGCCTTTTTTCATCTAATACTTCCAATTCTTTAAGTTTGAGATGAGCATTTGCTTTGGTGGTAAGTCATTCTTGAATTGCAATACAAAGTGAAGGAATCCAACTTTCAAGGGGAAGAGTAGCTTTATCTCCATACACCAAGAATATGGAGTGGCTTGAGTAGCAATTCAGAGTGTCATCCTATAGACCCAGAATGCTTCTCCAACTTTCTCGCGCCAGTCCCTTTTTGACTTCAACACCACTTTTTTCAGAAGGTTGCACAAAGTTTTATTGAATGCTTCAACCAAACCATTTGCAGCTATATTGTACATCGAGGAGTTATACTACTTGAAACCAAATTGTGCACATAACTTATCCATCAAGTTGTTATAGAATGGCTTTCCATTGTTAGTGATAATACAGCAAGGCATCCTACATCAAAAAATAAAGTTTGAACGGATGAACTTAACCACTATTTCCTTCTTTACCTCTCTAAAAGGAATCGCCTCTACCTATTTAGAGAAGTAAGTGGCAGCTGCCAATATATAAGCATGACTAGCAAATGACTTTGGAGTAATATGCCTTACAACATCAAGATCCCAAGCATCAAACAACCATGAAACAATAGTAACATATAGGGATTCAAGAGGCTTGTGTATGAAATTTGCATATAGTTGGCTAGATTTGCATCACTTCACATATTCCAAATAATCTTTGACCATTGTTGACTAATAGTAACCCATCTTTCTGATCTAAAAATGAAGCTTAAGACCAGATTTGTAAGGGCCGCATACCCTAGAATGTGTTTTAATCATGGCTTGCATTGCTTCTTCGCCACTTAATCGATGTTGGTAATTATCCTCACAAGATCGCTGATACAAAGTATCTTTATATAAAATAAAATGAGACGATCTCCTTTATACTTTCATCTTATGGCGAGGATCATTTGGCAACTTTCCTTGCTTTAAATAATCAATCAATGGACTTCTCCAATCTTGATCAACACTAATTGATACTGACATGACATTTGAATCTTTGTGATTAGATTAAGAAAAAGAAGACATGATTCATTAATTGCATATGGGAACATTTGTTGTTTCTCTTTCAGATAGAGCAAGAGTAGTTACCAGGTTAACCAATGTAACAACCACCTTATTTTCCTTTCTTGGTACGTGGTATAAGCTGACGCTCTCAAATTTCCTCAATCAATCTGAGGCTTACTAAAAGAAAGGTACGAGATCTTTTTTCTTGACTTCATATTCTTTCAAAAACTGATTAATGATTAATTTTGAGTTACCATAAATCTCAATTTCCACAATCTCCATTTCTAAGGCCATTTGTAGTCCAATGATCAAAGCTTGGTGCCCAACAATGTTGTTAGAGCACAACTCATCCAATACGATGGAATATATTAATACTTGCTTTTCTGGTGATACCAAGACAATCCCTACCCCCGATCCATCAGATCTAGCTGCTCTATTAAAGAACATCATCCATGTCGGGAGATCTTCAACATAGAGAACATTTTCATTAAAGAGGTCATCCAATAATTCCTATTCAACAACGATAGGATGATCAACCAGGAAATTAGCAAGAACTTACCCTTCAATAGCTCTTTATGGCCCATAAGTTATCTTATATTAGTTGAATATAATAGACTACTCTGCTAATCTCCTAAAGAGTACAAGTCTTGATATAACAAACTTGACTGGATTGGCATAAGAGAGAAGTCATATAGAGTATACTTCAAAATAATGCTTCCGATTCTTAATGGTGTAGAATAATGCTAAGCAGATCTTCTCAATAAGGGAACATTTTAGTTTATTTCCAGTCAAGGATCTACTTAGGTAATATAGTGCCTTTTCTTTACCCCCTTTATTTTCTTGAGCCATAAGAGCGCCAATTGACCTCTTTTATGCTGTAATATACAATATAAGTAGCCTTTTAGGAATAGGAGCTCCCAACATTTGTGGATTTAAGAAGTGCTTCTTTATACTTTCAAAAGCATTTTAGCATCCTTCATCCCATCTAAAAGTGGCATCTTTCTTCATATGATGATTGATTGGTTGGCACCTTTTAGCAAGGTTTGACATGAACCTTCTTATAAATGCAAGACTACCTTGTAAGCTCTGTAATTCCTTTAAGTTCCTTGGTGCAAGCATTTCCTAGATAACATCTATCTTTGTGAGATCGACCTCAATACCTTGATGACGGACAATAAAGCTGAGAAACTTATTTGATGTTACACTAAATGCACATTTGAGGGAATTTATCTTAAAGTTATATTTTCTTAACCGATCAAATACAACTTGAAGATCTGCCAAGTGATCACTTCTTTTTTTATTTTTAACAACTAAATCATCCACATAGAATTCAACTCTTTTTTGCAACATGTCACCGAATATGTTCTTCATAGTATGTTGGTAAGTGGCACCAGTATTTTTTAACTCAAAAGGCATCACCTTATAATAGTAAATTCCCTTTACAATACAAAAAGTTGTACACTTCTCATCTTATGGTGACATCTTGATTTGGTTTTAGCAAGAAAACCTATCTAAGAAGGATAAAACTTTGTGACCAGTAGTTACATCAACTATAAGCACAATGATAGGCAACGAGAAATCATCTTTAGGGCATGTCTTATTTAAATCTCGAAAGTTAACACATATATGTATCTAGCCATTTTTTTTCTTAACAGATACGATGCTGGATATCCTCATTAAATACTTGACTTCTCTAATAAACTTACCATCAAAGAGCTTGTTTACTTTAGCTTCAATTTGGGGACAAGCTTTGGGTAAAGAATTCACTATGATTGCTTCACCAGCGACACTCCATGCCTTATGCTAAGGTGATGAATTGCAACTTTGGGATCCAAAAATGTCTTGACATTTCTTTATATATCCAAGAAAAAACATCTCTATGTTTGCTTAAGGTTTTGAAGTACTATTCTTCCTCTTCTTGACTCAACAGAGAACTTACAAATATAGGATGTGAGTTTTCTATTGTGTCAAGATTCAACTCTTTAAGCTCATCTATAGTTGACTGTCCGTCATCTTCAGGTTGTAAAGAGCTTTTTGAATATCATATTCAGAGGTATTTGAGTCAAACTCTTCACTAACAACAACATGATGACATGAGTCTGGCTCATTGTCTTCTTCATTGTCAGACTATATAGTGTTTACAACCTCTATCCTTTGAAACATGACCATCCATTGTATAACTCCATTTGCTTTCACAATCAAGATAAGCATTGTTCTCCACCTATGATAATTTGTATTTTGCACAAAGCCACCCATAACCAATCTGTCAAATTCTCCAAGATATTGAGGGCTTGGCTCTTTTATAACGCTTGTATAGTTAAAGCTTATAATGATCTCCACTTGATCCTTATTTCCACCATCTTCATCAGATGAATGTCTTTTGGTACGTCACATTAACTTCACCGGTCTGTCTATATTAATTATTAGGATTGAGGATTTAGCTTCACCTAGTTGAGATAAGTAAATAGTCTAACCTTTAGTTCTCAACTCCATCATGTTGGTCTCATCACAATTATTTCTTTTCCTTAATTTTTCTATAGCAATATTCCCAAGTCGATTAAAGACCAAACCTTGTGGATGACGACTTATGGTAGGCCTTTTACAAATTGGTGGATTCCAACCAAGTCTATATAAGACAGTAGGATGATAGGTATAAGTGTACAGCTGATCGAATATAGAGATGCGATGACCACTTGACTTTTGACTTCATTATTTCCATCTTTCTCAGTAGCAATATGTAGGACGCTGATGCATTTATTTTCTTAGTCACACATATTCTGATTGGCTCACTTGGTGCAAATCCTAAGCTGGTCCTTCACTAATCAATATAAAACCCTTGGCTTTGTAATTTTTGTTGTGCTTTATTGAGGCCATAAACTTTTTCTTTGATCAATTTAGGTTTCGACTCCCCTAGTTTAAATAGATTGGAGAAGTTATATTCAAACTTAACTAAGAGGCTATAGGCTTTTGGATTAAACATCCCATGAAACTTTTAATGTTGAGTCTCGCTAGTAGCAAATTCAGTTGAGGCCTTTAAGTTTAGACTGATAACGGGCATGACTAACTCTTTTCTCATAACTTTGTAGTCATTAGATCCTACCACTTTCATTTGTTCTCTTTTATTGTACAGTGATGGAATGTATATTTTAGATAACTTCTATCCTTTTTTTCGACGTGATTGAAAGGTGTACTAAAATAGTGGCAATTCGAATGTCCTTCCAAATTTGATGACTTTACTTGCTAAAGTTTCAATAGCAATCAACCTCTTGGACTTTTGATCACTGGACTCTAGAGTCATAGGTTCAACATGCTTTCCCTCAATAGGATGATTACTTGGATCTTTTAGTGGCAATGTTTTCTACACTAAGCTTAGGTCTAGATATAATTTGGTATCTGCAAAGTATGATTTTACCTTAATAAATGGTTTTGTATCAGCATCAACCTTCATTATCTCACCATTCCTTGAATATTTGAAGCATTGTTGAAAGGTAGATGAAACCACTCCATTTTCATGAAGCCATGGTCTTCCTAGCAACAAGTTGTAAGAAGTCCTTGCATAAATAATATGAAATAAAGTATCCTCTTTTAATTCTTCAATAGTAAGATTTAAGTTGATCATTCTAATGGAATACTAGCCTTTTTAGTTGAAACTTTAAATAGTCAAGCGACTACAAGATAAGTCCTCAATTGTGATCCATAATTATTTCATAGTGGATTTTGGCATGATGTTAACCGTTGATCCTCCTTCAATAAACATGCAGTTGATTTTTTTATCTTACATGAATCTAAAAACAAAGATCCACCGGTTATAAGGCTTTAATCCCAGCAATAAATCATCATCTGTAAATGCAATAACAACATAACAAGAAGTAAAATTTTGGCTCTCCACTTTGTCAGATGTAGTAAATGCCATTTTGACCTTCTGTTCAAAAAATCTCGCAGGAAAAAGGTCTCTTAGAGTAATAGAATCCCAATGAATTTTTCTCAATTTTCTCGGCATAACATGAGAAGATTTCATATCTCTTGTTAACTTTGTTTGAGGGCACTTAATGAGATGTTGTCTCTTTAAGAATAATGGATGAAGTTGGTGAACATGTTGCCTTTGCCTCCACCGGCATGTCACAAGAATCTACTCATGATCATCTTTAATTTCAAAAATAGAACTTGTATCCAACTTTTATTTTTTATCAGCAGATAAAGCT
Organism: Jacaranda copaia; assembly: GCA_014898725.1. Taxonomy (NCBI): domain Eukaryota; kingdom Viridiplantae; phylum Streptophyta; class Magnoliopsida; order Lamiales; family Bignoniaceae; genus Jacaranda; species Jacaranda copaia. The sequence continues at coordinate 21,568 of JACGDI010005628.1, read as the reverse complement.
TCAAATAGGACTAGAACTATACTTCCAAATTGAAGCATCCTTGATGCCACCATGAGTGGGGAAAGAACATTCTTTTGGTTGCAAATTGCATTTGTAATAGCTGCAATACTAGCAACATTTGCATCCATTGCATCTTAGGTATCAAGGATGATTTTCTCTTCTTTTGCCAATGTCATGATTTTCTCTTTAACCACAAAATACTTTTCTATAGGATGGCTAACAACTCAATGATACTTATAGTATTTTGGGTTGTTCACCTTCCTAACTTTGTCAAGATGTTTTGGCTCAGGCAACTCAATCATCATTTTTGCTAATAACTCATCAAAGATTTGCAGGACATTAGAGTTAGGGACTGGGTACTCTTTTTCTTGTAGTTCTTTTAACATAGGCCGACACCTTTCAGTTGGCACAAGTTGATTAGGCTTTTCTCTTTTGTAACTACTTATAAAAATCTTGACATAAACTACTTTAATTGCCATAGACTCCTTTATAGAAGCTTTAGTGAACTTCTCATTTTTCTTGGAGTCTTTTTTGTCTTTCTCCTAAGCATTCAACGAAAAAGTAAGTTTATGATTTTGCAATACTTAGCTCCATATCATGAGCATGAGTGACCAATTCCTCAAAACTTTGTAGCTTGATTCCTTGGAGGATATAAAAAAGTCCCCCCAATGCATCCCTTGGATGCACATCTCTATTGCTAAAACTTTTGATAATCTATCTTTGCAATTCAAACTTAGTGCACCCTAATGGTTGATATAGTCAACAACCGGCTTATCTTTCCACTACTTTACATTAGTAAGCTTAACATACTTATAGTGTGATGGGTGCTATAGAAATATTTCAAAAATTCTCTCTCTACTTTTACACAACTGTCAATAGACTCAGGCTCCAAATTAATGTACCAATCAAATGCATTTCCCTTAAGTAATCTCACAAATTGCTTTACGAATAGGTCACCACTAGTTCCTATATTATTGCATGCTTCCATAAAGTAGGCAATATGTTGCTTTAGATTACCTTTTCCATCAAACTATTGGAGCTTTAGTGATTGGTAACCTATTGGCATCCTTAATGCGTTAATTTGATTAGTGTATGATTTTGAGTACATGAGTGAATTTTGTGAAGATACACTATATATGCTTTGATAGTGTTAGTTATCATCTCTTGCAGTTGTTGCACAGACAACACAACAACAAATATTGTAGAGTGATTAGATTTCTGCACTGAGTTTTGCTTAGGTGATGCCTCATCCATTTGCTTATCATTCTCAACATCATTTGAGGAGGATGAACAATTCCTGCTAGACTCTCTGATATTTGAGTACTCTTCCTTATTCATCAATTAGGCAATCTAGAGGTCTTTCTTTTCCACAATCTTCTAAAGATCAACTATGGCTTAAGCCATTTGAGCAAGTTGTTCATCCACTATAGTTGTTTTAGTTACCATTGTAGGCAGTGTAATAAAAAGAGATGATTTGAACTTGATCTCCATAGGACTTGTTGAGTTCGAACCTTCTGATGTAGTAGTACCAATGATCTTTCCCCTAGTGAAGGATTGACCAGCTACAACAATAATATTCATAATTTCTATCTGATTCATAACAGTGAATTGATTCTTCTTTGGTGCCATGGAGCGTTTGTAAATAATAACTAGAATTTGGATGTAGGAAAAAGAGATGAGAGATATAGATTGTCTCACTGAGCGTACCAAAAATTTGTTCATATAAATTTTGAGTCTGCAAATAGAATTAAAATACAAGAAAAATATGTACAAATTGAATATTTATTGAAAATAAAAAAGTGGTTACAATCTCTGAAAATATCTCCACAATTGAAGACTAACTTCTCTGATTCTTCTCTTTCGGATATGATTCAAGGGTTTAACGCTTGCTCTCGAATTAGATGTGTAATTTCCTCATAGATTTGTGGATGAAATCAAGAACTTCCTCAAAATCAAGTATTTATTTTGATGTCAAGATCTTTCAAATTTGGATGCTTTTGAAGAAAATGTAGAACTCTTGTAGTTGCACTATTCTTCGGGGCACGTGCTCGAATTTGAGAGCTTTGATGCTTGAATTTCTCTTAATGTGTGAATTTCTTCATGTGACGTATGTCTCCCAACACCTCTTTTTATAGATAAAAATTAAGGTTTGATGACTTAAAACTTGAGTCTCCACTTAGGTTTGAATACTAATTGAGATGGGCCCAATTTACTAATGAGCCATATTAAAATTTATTTTAGTCCAATTAGCTAATTCAAAATAAATAAAAAAATTTGTAGTTCATTTTAGATTGACCCATTTTATAAAGTCCAAATTTATTATAGACTTTAATTTGAGACCCAAGTCAATAGCCACTTTATTTAGGCTATCAAATGATACTTTATCCTAATAAAATTTTGATGTCATCACTCCATTCTAAAAAATGCTCAATTAAAAAAACCAAACAAATATTATAAGTTTATCATTCTACCTTCAACTTAAAAAGTCAAAAAATTAATTATATACTTAATTCATAAAAATGACCCTCTATCATCAGTATCATGATCATGTTCATTACTTGTTGATTTCTTATTTCGAATTCAGTCAATTTCAATTCTAATGAACAAGTAAAAACAAGAATAAGTATAAATATAATTATATTTTATTCACAAATTATGTTAACTTCACATCATATCTTTATTCCTTCAAAATATTTATCAAAATGGTGCATTGTGCTCCATAATATCTTAAGACCTAATTATAATGAAATTTATTAAGTTTTATAATTATTTATTTTTTGGTGTAAGTAGTTAATCGACCATTTTGGACAGTAATCTTGTTACTTAGTTTTGAAAACTTTTTACCAACTTAAGGTGAATTTTAAGTGAGCCAAAGAGTATAAAAAAGTGTACACATATGCACATATATGCATACTAGTAATAGCCAAATTGCACAGTACATGGCATTGGCCCCAGTGTAAGCTAAGTTAGCCCAGTCTATTAGGCGTTGATCCCTCCGATATAGGACATGTGTAAATAGAGGTAGATTAGTTGTGGGTGGAGGAAGGTATGACGGAGGGTTTAAGTGAAAATATCTTCCCACCTAGGTCCCTATGACCAAATGTCTTTGCAAGAAAATTATGCTTCATGTATTCAATTGCTCCTGAGGAGTTGCGTGTCCCTGGCCTTCTTTGATGTTGAATTTGATATTCCGAAAGTAGTAAAGGACTTATTATAGGCTAGGAAGAAGCCCTGTGTCTCACACATTGATGAGTGGAACATTTTGTCCCCTCTAATCCATTGTGTTCTTAGCATACGGGATCATTATAATTGGAGGAAACCCATTGTCCTATGAATGAAGCTGTTGCTCATTGTTCTCATAGTAAGATGAGTCAACCAGGGAAAGTCCCATTAGGAAATGCAAGGGGCATAGTAAATGACTTCCTTAACTGTGTTGTTCTCATTAAAAGGAAGAATCACAGAAAAAACGGTTAAGCTCTGTCAAAACCTTTGTTGGGTAGCACTGGCATGAGGTCATTTCATGGGGTGAGGGTGCCTTACCTTTCCATTAAGATATTATGTCAAGTGAGGGCTTCTCATCTTTGAGAAAAGTCATACCCTTATAGAAGATATTTCGAATTCAAATATAATAGAAGTTCCTATAGCTAAAAACAGTGTTTAATTTAACCTTTATCTTTTGCTCCAAAAGTCTTTCTTTCTTATGATTGAAATTTCTTCGATTATGCCCGTTTCGATTCCAATATCAAGGTAAAGTGGTGGGTCTTGATGGATGTACAGTTCCACCATACTTGACAATAGGATTTCTTCAAAAATTAAATTAAACTTTTTAACAAATTGTGAACTTTTTTAGTTGTTTTGTGGAAAGTTCATTTATTCCAAAAATTGATGTCTCTAGTAAATTTGTTTATAGTTGGCAGACATACCATTGATCACTTGAGGTGGCCGCAGCACAATCCTATCCCTCCATCTTTTAGTTGACAATAATAGTTGGAGAGCTTCAGTTCACATATATTAAGCTAGCAAGATAAAATTTGCTCATTATCGGCAATCTAATGAAATTTTAGTTGATGAAATTCATATTTGATACGAAACCTATTCCACATTCATATTTAGGTGTCCATCTTCCTACTTACCTTTTGGAGAGTGTTGATGAACTTAAATTTCTATTGCTTGTAGCTCCCCAAGGGCAGCATATCATGGACTTTGCTAGGGACGTATTCATGTTGGGTGGGGATTTCATTATGAAGAGTAAAAAGGGATAGGGATAGAAAGTATTTCAGAAGAAGAGAAAGGTTACCATAAATAGGTAATACATACCATTAAAATTTATGATAGTAGGAAGTAATTCAGTTCATTATGAAATATGAATAGTGTCAAATATTGAAATACAGAGAGAATAAGAAACAGAGGAATGGAAACTATTATAATGTTGCCCATCTTGTTTTGAAAGTTTCTGTATCTCTTTGCTACACAAGTTATGGTAACTGCAAGCAATTCTCTATCTTTTTTAGCAAAAGCTAAGCATTAGCAATTTAAAACCATTCAGTAATAAGTAGCAGAATATATATAGAGAAATGTATTTGGAGTAGGTTTTGTGTGTGAGAAGAGTAGAAAAAGAGAAAACAAAAGGGAAAAAATAAATCTTGATTTGCAGAGAGAAAAGGAATAATTGGAGATACTAATGCAGAGGAAGCTCAATATGGGGGTTTAGAAAAGAAATTCATTTGTTCCCAACTACATTGAGTTCATAGCATTCAAAGTCTCACTATCTTAATGAACAAAAACTAAATGCATGTATTTAGAAATCATTCTACTAGTTAAAGTCTCACTGCCCACATCAAATTATAATGTGTTGCTTCTATCGAATACAAACAAGTCTATCCAGTCTAAGTTTACACTCCACATACTTTTCCTACAAGATTGAATTTTATCTAAAAGCCATTTTCTTACTTGCAAAAATCTATGCTTAGGGATGATGCTTTAGGATATCATAAGTGGTAGCTAAATTCAAGTTTACATTAGAAAGCTAGCCTCACAACACCCTGATTACATGTTATGATCTTTAAATCTTTTCAGCTTGAAGTCCATTGAAAGCCTACTAAACGAGGCAAGAAAATCATTCACCAAAGTAGAAGGAATGGATTGTGCATTTTATCAGTGCACCAACGCAAAAATACCTCTTAAATGAAAGACTTCTTAATATCAAAATTATCCAAAATCCACATCTCTAAATTCAACTACTACCCCAATCCCAGTTAAGGCTCTCAAAGAAACAAACAAGCTATAGTAGCAATGACCACTTGAAAAGAAATATTCATATGTGGTTTTCAACTAGAAAGCAATAAAATTAAAAAAAAAACCAACAAAAAATTCCCATAGGTATGCAATAATTCAAGATTTTCTTTTTCATTTCTTTCACTTTATGGTACTCTCTTGATAGTGGACATCTAACTTAAATCAGACTAAACTTTGGCATAAAATATCAAAGTCACATATGTAACACCAGATGTTAGGAATTTTCTGAAATACTTTTCTATTGGTTAATTTTGTAAGGAACAATCTAAAATTTTGTCCAAATCAACTTTCACACATTTTTTCTCACTATAAGAAATAAAAATAAGAAAGAATAATTAAGCCATATCAATCTAAACTGCCTACCCCTCTCTCTAAAATATTTCTACCTTGCTAACCCAAAGTGAAATCAGAAATAAGATGATTCAAATACCTCAAAACAAGATCAATTATCTGAGTTGCACTCTAATGCCTACAGATATTTCAAATCAACTTGAAGTTGGATATTTGCTTGAATTACATAGGATTTAAATAGAAAACTTTTTAAATAACAAAAACTATAGAGAAAAGCATAAAAAAAAATTATCATTGTTGTTATCACTCATACGAGCACTAAAAGTTTTGCATTTTAGCATTTCTTAAAGACAATTCACCAAACATTATGTTCTCACCCTAATGCTTAAAAGAAACACCAAACTAGACATAAATATTAAAAACCCATACCATTAAATAGAAGAAGATGGAGTGGGAAACACTTTTACCTTTCAACCACACTCAAGTGTGCACAATACAAATACAAGCCAATTGATATAGACGAATTTCTTTACTACTTAAGTCAACATTAGGTAATTACCTCATTCAAGTACTCAATTTGAAAGTAATTTACCAACAAGAAGTAAGAAATACCAATAAGAATAGGAAAGCCTTCATTTTTCAAATATTATGCAATCATCAATCATCAAGAACATGAATGTAACTACAGACACATGCATATAAATTGTTGTTTTTTTATATCAAAAAAACCTTTGTAACTACTGATTAAACAAACCTTGGTCTCATATCTATAATAAAGAAAACCATACAACTTTAGAATAAAGAAAAGCACTCATGTAAGCATCCAAAGCCATTGAACCTGTCGTCATCTAGATCTGCCCCTCTTTCGGCTACTTACTCCACTAATCTTCGCCAAGAAGCCAAGAAAATCCAAGCTTTGACCCTCCACAAAAACCACCAAATTTGCTACTGCTGGCTCTATTGCTTTACTTTCTGCTTGCACTTCTCATCATTAGCTCGAAACATAATTTAAAATAAGGTTTGTTGTATTGAATTAAAAAGACCAAAGACTAAAATACCAATAAATTTTTCCATATTTATCAATATTTCTACACTCACTGAACACACAAGTCTTTCCTAAACCAATTTAAATAGAATAAACTAAGAAGGATTGAGATAAAAAATTGACACTTATGAAGCTATCTCTGTTATTTTTGAAGACACCACATTTAAGATGGCATGACTATATAGTATAGTGTCAAATCAAGTGGGGTGCATTAGCCTTGCATTCGATAATATTCGTAGTCAAGGATGTCTTTGTGAAAATATGTTTTAGAAAATGAGCACCAACCACCAAGGAGAGAGAAGCTCTTCTCAGGTCGAGTAAAGGTTTACAAATGTTGAGTTTAACATTCTCTTGTTGTGGGGAAGTGAAAATGATAAAAAGAAATGCTGTAGATTGGATGGTATAATTGTAGCAATGAGACTAGTCATGTAATCGGTCTCTAACTTAGTAGTTTGGGAGGTAAGATTATTAGTGCTTCGATTCAGTTAAATTATTTTAATGATTTGGACCTGAGTTACAATAATTTTGGATATGATTTACAACACCTGAGTTTTAAGAATTCTAACTTTTTTGTACTTGTTCTTCTTGAGCTAAAGAATCTTACCAACTAGAGGACACTTAAACTTGGGGGTAATGAACTGGTATTCAAGAACCTTAACTAGCTTTCTCATCTCTGTTCATTGTCCCTACTTCATTGGAGTCATTATTACTTAAGAGGTATCAATTTGCTACAAGATATATTGAACCTTCCTTCTTTGACATAATTGTACTTAAGTTTTTGTCGGATTCCCACATATTTCTTTGTTCATTCTTCTTCTACATCTTTTTCTATTCTTGATCTATTGGGTAGTGAGCTTACTTTTCCACATATCATTGGTTGTTCAACATAAGTACAAGTCTCCAAAGCATAGACTGATCTAATAATAACTTACTTATCATTTTTTATGCATTTAGGAGACTTTCTTTTCTTAAGTATGTTGATTTGTCAAATAATCAACTAGCAAGTTGGAATTCTTAAATTTTTGGGGAATTTAGGTCATTTGAAAGCATTAGACATATCATGGAACAACTTATTGGAACCCCTCCTAATTCATTTTACAAGTTATCTATGGGAGCAAATGACTCACTAGAGATTTTGGAGTTTGATCAAATAAAATCTATGACTTGTTCCTTGATTTTACATTGTTTTCATCCTTAAGGATTTTGGAGTTATAGGAATATTAATTGAATAGGTCCTCTCTTAATAGCTTTGGAGAACTTTTTAGGCTTGAATATTTGGATTTTCCTACCAATCAAATCATAGGATTAGTGTCGGATTTGAGAAAACTTGTACTTTCACTAAAAAAATTACCATTGGCAGCAATAAACTTACCAAACTACTAGCAAATCTTAGGCAACCTACCATGCTTGAAAATTTGGATCAATTCCTTACAAGGAACAATTGCTGATGCTTACCTCTCGAAACTTCACAACTTGAAGCAGTTGATTTTTCCTTCAATTCATTGTTCTTGAATATCACTACCAATTAGATTCTTCCTTTTCAGTTGGATATTATAAGACTAGCATCTCGAAACATGGGCACTTGCTTCCCCACATGGCTTTAAGCTTAGACTAATTTTTCTAAGCTTGATTTGGTATATCAAATGAAATGCCTAAATGGTTATGGGATTTGAATCCAAGAATATCTTGTTTAAACCTTTCTCATAGCTAAATTAGTAGTAGGATTCTTGATTTGTCATCAAACTTTATTAATTCTCCTATAATAGATATCAATTTTGATAATTTCTTAGGTCATGTGTTGTTGTTTCATCCCAATCCTAACATATTGCAACTCACCAACAATATGTTTCTGGATCAATTTCATCAATATGCACAAATGCCTATCTGGCACTTTCGGTTGTTAACTTCTCAAATAATTAGTTTCCAGGAAAGCTTCCCAGCTGTTGGAAGAACATGTCAAGATTATTCATTCTCAATCTGGTTAGCAATAAATATGGCAGTGATCCACACAATTTAGGCTCTCTAACTAAGCTACATACACTGCACATGCATGATAACAATTTCTTCGGGAGTTCCTTGCCGATTTGGAAGAATTGCTAACATTTGGTAATGATTGATGTTAGAGAAAATAAGCTATCAAGAAACATCCCGACATGGATAGGAACATACCTTGAATATTTGACAGTTCTCAGCCTTTGGCACAATAATTTCAATGGAAGCATCCCTACAGAAATTTGTTACTTCACTGAGGTTCAAATCTTAGGCTTCTCTAAAAACTCTTTCTCTAGAAGAATTCCTCCGTGCTTCAACAATTTCACTTTTTTGGTTTAGAGGAATAGGACAATTAGAAGTAGTATTGTTGTATTTGGAATTAATTTTGATAGCTCTTATTATTCTATTGAGTTCATTAACTATGCATTGGTACAATGGAAAGAACAGGAGTCTAAATATAGAAAAACATGGGCACTTCTTAGACTCATTGATCTTTCGAGCAATAGATTAATTAGAAATGTCCTTCACGAGTTTCCCTAGATGAGAGTATTAGTTTCCTTGAACTTGTCAATAAATTATTTGAGTGGAAAAATAATTTTAGACATTGGTCAAATGGAGATGCTAGAATGTCTTGATTTGTTAATTGATTGGTTCTCTAGTGAGATTCCAACTGACCTTGTAGAATTGCATTTTTTGGTTGTTTTAAACTTTTCAAAAAATAATATATTTGATAAAATTCCAAAGAGTACTCAACTGTAAGGATTTAATGTGCTTGTGCAAGCAAGGGACATTGAACTTTGTGGCCGCCATTTAAGAAAATGTTTTGGAGATGGTCTTAATCCACCAATAATTGACAATGCAAAGCAAAAGTATGTTGATGAGGAAAATGAAACCCACGAGTTTTATATATTTGTGGTCTTGGGTTTCATTGTTGAACTCTGAGTTGTTAGTGTTCTACATCAATGAAATAAATAAATTGTAGTTTCTATATAGCATTGGGTTAACCAATGTTGTTAGATCACCCATTTCATATTATTCCACACTCTAAATGTTTATTCTTGGGCATGCGTGGGTGTGTTAGTATCCCACATTGGTGAAATAAATAACTGGTGATCTATATATATGGCCTAGGCAATCCTCACCTCTTCAGCTAGCTTTTGGGGTGAGTTAGGCCCAAGATTCATTTCCCTAATATGGGTAGTTATTGGTACTTCAGTAGTCAAGAACTCATGGGACATGCCTATTCTCATTCTTTTAATAGAATTAGAGATTAACTATGTGTGACAACAAATATATATGCAGTAAGATTAAGAAGGAGCTTTAAGGCCAATATGAGTATGCCTAATTCAATTACTTGACATTCTTTTGTTTTAGTTGCATGGGGGATTTGTCTTTTTGCATCATTGAAATTCATAGAAAAATTAAACCTATCAAATATTTGTTTTTTCCCCCCTTCTTTAACAATAGTTTGAATGTCCAAATTGCAGGGACTTTTGCTACTTGTATTGCTTTCTTGATAAGAAATTTACTCCCTCTTACATTTTTTAAGCTCAAAAGTCTTAGTTATTCTATTTATAATTTGGTGGCAGGTACGCAATTGAGGATGTCTTCTTCTAGTGCTTCATGAGTAAAAGGAATTTGTTCAGCATTTTAGAGCTAAGAATTATTCCATCTATATATAAAAGTGCAATGCTTGGCCATATGAAGTTCTCTCTTTTGTTTCAACATATTAATACTATTCTTAAAGCTCTCTTTTGCGTAAAAGTCATTTAAGTTTGTAAAGTTAAATCGTTCATACATGCAAATAATAAGATTATGTAATCCAATTTCTTCACAAATGAAGCATTAGCTCTCCAATATTACCAATCTAATTATAATTATTGAGTTTATGCTTCTTTCTATTTTTAGCATGACTAGTTTTGTTACTGGACTACGGAGGCATTTAAACATATTTGTTAGTTCAGTTAGTTTAACCCCCTAGTAAGATTGCATGCGCACAAGACGCATTGGTGGTTTAATGATTGCAAATGAGAATTTTAGCTGTTAGGAAAAATGTCAAACGAGAGACCCAAAATGATCATAGAGCTAATTGCAAAATAATGGGTAGGCCATCTAGTAACTTGCTGGTCAGTTGACATCTTTAGTTCCCTAGTTAAGGTGCTGTGTATCTGTTATTTGGTATAAATATTTTATGCCAAAACAAAATCATGCATGATTAAAAAAGAGAAACAACATACTTCTATAGAAGACAATTAAGGAAAAGGATACCAAAGCACATGAATCAATATTCTATCAATTACAGCAGCTGCTATAAGCTTTAGTTTCCATTGTAATTGAAACTAATCAACGAGGTTATTGTAGACCAAGAGGAAGAAATGTCTTCAAAAGAGTTAAAAAGAAGTGAGTACTCCTGAAAATCTTTATGATTGGAAAACTCTTGCAGAAATGCCTATAGCCATTTCTTTAACAAGATTAGACATTAGCTGTACATGACAACAACTATATAGTTCAATTACATGCCAATAAGAGTGTATCTAATTCAATTATTTCACATCCTTCTATTTAGTTGGAAGGTAAATTTTCTGTTTGCAATATTCTATTCACATAAGAACTAAATTTGTCAATTATTTGATTTTTCCAGCCTTAACCATTCTTGTATGTCCTGTGGATCATCTTTAATAAAATTATTCTTTTTGAATGTCCAAAATTGAATATTTGAACATGTTTCACTATCAAATCAAAGTCTTGAATTGATTGATTTTTGTTTCATTTCATTTGAGATCATAATGTCTGAAGCTCACATAAAAACTGTACAAATTACATGTCAAGTGTTAGAATCAATTTGTCTTTTGACACACTACCCTTGATTGGATTGTTCCTTTACCATTAGACGACATAATGGGGACATTGGCTTCAAACTTCGAGGACTTCAATTCACGGCAAGAAATTAATTGAGATGAAACACAATATCAATATTGGTCACTGAGAAACATAATATTTATAGTTAGTTTATTCGGAGAAAAAAGTGATCTCCAAGTATAAAACTTCGAATCATTTTAATCTTCTATACTAGAACAACCACTTCAAACCTTTCATAGTTGTTCATTAGTCCAAATCAATTGTGTCTTTAAAAATTAATATATATTCGATCTTCAAAAAAGGTGAGTTTAAAAAATGGTAGCCAAAATTTTAATGTTTTATCTTTTTATAATTTTTGCTGGTCATCAAACTTGATCTCCATTTCTACAAATTAGCAATTTTGGCGCATTGTAGTCTAGAATAAATAAAATATTTATTTACTCTTTTATATATTACTATGATTTTATTATATATTTCCAATGTAGAATTTTTAGAAAAAATAGAAGTAAATAATTTGAAAGCAAATATGGGAGGAAAAACTAAATAATTGTAAAGAAAAAAAAATATTAGAGAGAAGGAAGAAAAGAAAAGGAAAAACATTGTCATTGCTAAACTCATGAAATAATCATATTTTAATATCTAAAGAATAGTACCGTATGCATAAATATGTCATAATTTTTTATTTACAATGTATCTTTTTTCTTTTTTGTTTTGTGGATGCAAACCTCCGTTGCCTTTAATTAAATCAGTTAATTTAATTGTAATTATATAAACACCAAAGAACATTTACATTAAAAAATTAATTAAAAGTGTGTTTGGCTGTTATTTTCTTCAAATATGGCCACACGTCTCAAAATATATTTTTGAAGTTTATAATATGTAAACTAAAGTTCCAAAAGTAAGTTGGTGGTGTGTGGATAAAATAACATTTGACAACTTATAAAATGTTTTAAAATAAGTTTTGAAATATACAAAAGTCATTTGATAAGTTAGTATGGAAAAAGTACAATAATACAAGTGTAAAAGTGTTGGTTTAAGTATTATATCAATCAACTAAATAACTTTATAAGATGTTTAAAAATAATATGCAATGTACATTTATAAAAAATATATAAGTTCCAAGTATGTTATATTCTAAAATTATTGTCAAATTAAACAAGAGGTTATAAGATTTTGAACATGTTGAAGATACTTAGATGTGAGCCAACTAAATATGTTTAAAAATAAGATGTGATGTACACTTTATAAATAATGTATAAGTTCCAAATATCTTGTTTTTTGAACTTATAAACTTATTTTCTAAAGGTATTGTCGTTTAATTTAAGATATTATAAGATTTTAAACAAGTTAAAGATACTTAAGAACTTATAACTTTAGGTGAATATTATCTTATTGCATCAATCAACTTTTTGGGTATAAAAGATATTTATTCTCACAATAAACACATTACACAATTTTTATAAATTTACACTGGAATCAAGACTGTACCAAAATATTATGCAATATTGAAAACTTTATTGTATTTCACGATACTCTCCAACCAAAAAAGAAAGTATTTCTGAAAATTTAAGAATGTGCAAGGAATTCGGTAATAGTGGACCCACGAATATTATTACTTAAGCCCCACGAATATTGAAAAAAAAACAAGTTAAGAAAAAACTAATTAAGAGATCTTTAATTAACTTATAATTCTATCTTATATTCTTACAAGCCAGCTAATACACAGTATCCCATAATGTTATATTAAACAAATCACTTCTTTTTGGTGGCATATGAATTTTCTTTAGTTAAGACATATTTGTAATATTAAAATTTATCATTCTCTCTCAATTAATGCCACAGAAATTGTTAATTATCCTATTAAATTTTGATAATTAAGAAAGTTGTATTTTTGCAATTTAACTATTCTGCTCACATTTGTAGTACAATTTAAATAATTAGAATGTGTTAGTCGCATAAAAAATTTTAAAAAAAATACAAAATACTTTCAACTCATTTATATTGCCTTGTAAATCAAAGCAAGCATCTTATGATTGCATCTCAAGTAATCAATAAGCACTCCTATTTATAAAACTAAAACATCCAATCCAATAGAGAAAGCCAAAAAAAAGAAAGAAAAATCCTAACCCTAAAAGTACAAAATTTGATAATATCACATTCCTTGCAAACTAAGAATCTAGTCAAAGTTGATTTTCAATTAATCAAGTCAAATCATATGGTATATTTATATCCATCTATATATATCCTTTTTCGACTGCTTAAAAAAAGAGTAACTTGTTATTACTGATCAAGAAAATCACTCAATCTCTGATTGCATTATGTGGGAATCCCTCTAGTGGGTTTACTTGAATGTAAGGCCTCTTAAATTAGTAAGACTCTGTGTAGTCAAGGATGTCTTTGTGGACAAAAAAGGGCACCGACCACCATGTAATGATGAAAAACTAGTAGATAATAGTAGCAAGCATTTGATGCTTAATTATTATTTATATTGTGGAAGAAACCACATTTAAATTAATTTGATAAAGAATGATTATATATAGAGTACATGGTCAAGAAAATTACTCATCTCTACATGCATTCTGGTGGGTTTAGTTGAATCTAAGGGTATTAAATTAGTAGAATTTGAGTAGTCAAGGTCCTCTTAATTTGTTGAAGAAAACATTCAAGAGAACTGGCTACCAATTGTAAGAACAAAACAAATTTAATTTGATAAATAATGACTATATATGGAGTATAGAGTCAAGTCACGCAGTGGGACTGCATTCGAAGCAATGCCACTATAAGTAATAGTTTTTATATGCAACCAATGCAGAGCTTTCTCGAACTTTAAAGACAATCCCGGAAAGCTATATCCTTTGAAACCATATAGATATTTATCTTGTGCCTCCAATTCTTTTTCTTCTGTGACATTGACATCAGAGGAAATAGTGAACAATTATAAAGAATTAATTGACAAGCTGTTGCTTTTGTTGTTTGTGCTTCTTCGCGTTACCTGTAGTATAATTCTCTATTTGCTACAGAAGAATTAAGGTGCATAGCAAAGGAGAGAGGTTCAAGCAAGGCCTCATAGATGAAGATGGCATGCATTCTCTCTTCGTGTGGAAGTGAAGATGACAAAAAGCAATGCTGCCAATGGAATGGCATAAAGTGTAGCAACAAGACACGTCATGTAAATCGGTCTCCATCTTAGTGGTTGGAGCTTTAGTCCAATGAGAGGTTAGATAAGTAGTGTCGTGCTTGAGTTACATTATTTGAATGATTTGGACCTGAGTTGCAATTATTCTGGACATGTTAAAATTCCAGAATTCATTGGTTCTCGAAAAAATTCACAACATTTGAACTTTGAGTTTTCTATGTTTTATGTGGTTGTTCCTCATCAGCTAGTGAATTTTATCAAACTAAAGACACTTAATCTTGGGGATAGTGAACTAACATTCGAGAACCTCGATTGGCTCCCTCACATCTCTTCATTGTCCTCACTTGATTTGAACGATTCTTACTTGAGAGGTACCAATTTGCTACAACGTATATTGAAGCTTCCTTCTCTGGCGGAATTGCATGAGTCAGTATCACATTCCCACATATTTCTTTGTTAATTCTCGTTCTGTATCTCTTTCTGTTCTGGATCTATCCTCTACTAGGCTCACTTCTTTTACATGTCGTTGGCTGTTCAACTCAAGTAAAAGCCTTCGCAGCATAGACCTATCTCATAATAACTAATAACTTATGTGCCATTCCTGATGCCTTTGAAAGATTTACTCTCCTTGAGTATCTTGATTTGTCTGATAGTAAGCTAACAGGTGGAATTCCAAAATTCTTGGGGAATTTAAGGTCATTTGCAAACATTAAGACTATCATGTAATAACTTATCAGAACCCCTTCGCGAATTCAGTGGGTATAATCACTCCAGTGGGACTTTTCCAAATAGCTTTGGACAGGTTCTAGGCTTGAATATTTGGATTTGTCAGCCAATCAAATCAAAGGATCAGTGCTAGACTTGAGAGCACCTGTTTCTTTGAAAAATTATATCTCAGAGTCAGAGGCAATAAACTGAAAATGTGCATGCGAATCTTTGGCAACTCTCGATGCTTAAACTTTTTTGGACGTTTCTTTCAATGCCTTACAGGGAACAATTTCTGATGCTCACCTCTCTAACTAACTCAGTACAAATAACTGCCCAAGCAAAAACACCCTGGTCGCTTTATCTCCAGGCTATTGTGGAATTCAATAACTGAAGAGAATCGAACATCTTAATGCCCTTCCCCATCTAAAAGACAAAAGCTTCCAGTTTGCGGAATACTCTCCATTGTCATATTATATCACCAAAACAAGGGATGAATCCCTTGTGTTTGAAACTCACAAAAATCATTCAAATGATAGCAACTAACATCTAACAATATTACCAGTAATTGTATCAAAAACAACAATCACAATCAAATGGGCACAGAGGGGTACCTCCGGCCTCTGGTTTCCCAATGCCCAACTCTTCCCCTGTATAAATAGCTAGTCCATCAGCAGTTTTTTTCCTCTGTCGAGAAGTGGGCTCAGCAAGTCCATTCTCTTTCAATGATTTGCTCTTTCCATTCTTTACTATCCTCTCCTTGTCATGCGATTTTGCATTTGCTGCCGATGCTTTGACTGGCTTCTCAATGTTGGCTTTCTTATCCTTTTCAGCTCTCTTTCTCTTCGTTCCAGCAAAAATTTCATCAATCTCACTACCCATCTTTCTGGGCTTCAATGAGGGCTTCTCCTGTTCTATGGCAGGTCCCTCAAGTGAAGGTTTAGGCTGCTTCTTAGATGAACTCTGTTTTGTCATCTTAACATCATAAATTAACAGTCTGGCAAACAAGTGAATTTCAGGAACTTACATTTCAGATAATCTATCAGAGGGCGTTTGCGTGCACAAAAGAAGGAAATGAAGGACAACAGAACAAGTACCTGTTACCCTGAGTTAGACTTGGTGGATGGGCTAAAATTACACGAATGAGATGCTAAAAACAGAAACTGTAACTGTGAGCTGATGTAGCTATCTAACTCCAAAGAGGTCTTTCCCACTTCTCCCTTCCAAATTTCCAACCCTTTCTCTTGCTCCAAAAGTTTTTTACATCTCTATGAATCTTACTCATACTACTAATCTCCTTCATAACAAATCCTAGTACCAACTTATTAGGACATAAAAAATAAATATATCTAAAATAAGATTAATAGACACAAGAAAAACACATCAACCCTTTTCAAAGAGCCTAGCCCACCTTACTATAGACAAACTTCTCCTCTCAAAAAAAAAAAATTCTTAAATGTTGAAAGATAAAATCTCTGCGGCGTAAACATCAAACATAAAGAACATCAAAGTCGCTAATTCAGTACCATGAGCAAAAATAAAACCAAACTGATAAAATCAAACCCATTATTTCCTCCGAGGAAAGACAGAATGGATGAAGGAAAGGCAAAGTTTAGTTTAATCCTAAAATTATATAAATCGGTAAGAAGAAGACGATGAAGAAGAAGCAGAAGACAGCAAAACCTTACCTAGAGTGGAAGTACCGACGCCGAGGCGAGCAGAGGGGCCGAGAGAGACGAGGGCGAGCGAGAGCGCTCGTATGGTATAAAATGGGCTTTTTATTGGAACGTTATCCAATAATTTGTCTCCGAAGCCCAATTTAAACCCTGCGGACGTTTTTGAAGCGAACCCAGTGTCAGTAAAATGGGTCAAGAATTGCTCACCACGTAGGAGCCTAAAGAAAATTTTCAAAAATAGTTACAAATTACAGAAGGGTGAAAAAAAATGTTGTTATTTGGATTTGATTTTATTTTATTTGGATTTTATAATCTTAAACTAACTGTATTTATATCAGTGTCTAGAAACTCAGACCATTCATAGGTTTTCAATCATTGTGTCAACCTTTTATGAAGCTTTTTTTGAATAGTAATCTACTTTCATAAATTTTGTGTTATTTATGATATACTCATTTAATTAAACTAAATAAAAAATTTACAGATGTAGAACTGTTTTATTATATTTTTGTAAACGAAACATTATATTTTCTATACTCCATTCTTGAAATACTATAATTTTCTAGAGATATTATTTTGGATTGTTAAACAATAATGTCAACTATATCCATTATAACACAAATGATGTGATACAATAAGTAAAACTTTTAATGGGAAATATTTTTCTACATTTCTTTATTTTATATAGTTCTATGATAACCTTATGTCAAGATATGAGATGCAAATATATTTTTGAGATAAAAATAATCATAGAGTTATATTATATTTGAAAAATAACAAGAAAAGGATTCAAATAATTTTTGCAAAATATATTTTTTAAAAATAATGCAATTCAATTAAAATACTTTGAATTAACTAAGTTTTGACATGGATGGTATATTTTTTTAGATTTCATTCACCTTTTCTTTTTTACTTTTTAAAGTTAGAAATATCTTATTGAGTTTTTGAAAAATAATTAAGATATTCATGCATGTTCATTGTGTTCATAATTTGGAGATCTCAATACTTTTACTTCATCTAATATATAAACATTAAATACTTGCCACATAATTGTTTTTTTACTGAAAGTTTTTACTGAAAAAAATAAAATTGTTTCAAATGAGTCAATAATATCATTATTTTTGTTTTCAAATCATCTAACAGGAAACAATTATAATGGCACCCTGTAATGGTTGTTGATTAGTATAGTAGCAAGTAATAATGAGATTGCTACTTCACATGCATTTAAAACATTTTTAATGTTTTATTTTATTTATTAAAATAATAATAGATGATGGAATTTAGTAAATTATTTTCTTTACTTGTCTTACTCGGGGAGTTTTTAGAAAATTTATTATTTATATTTATACTAAGTATTAATATAATGAATCCAAGTATTATGTGTTGTTGAAATATTTTATAATTACACTAAGTATTAATATAATGAATCCAAGTATTAAGTGTTGTTGAAATATAACTAGATTAGCAAATGTGAATATAAAAATTATTAATTATTAGTTTTCACTAAGTATTTTCACAGTTCTCAACTTTGAGTAACACCTTACAATGAAATTTATATACACACATACATATATATATATGTGTGTGTGTGTGTGTATGAAATAATGTTTTAAAACATTCACCTATTTGTGTTGACCAATATGGGGGCAGGATCTTACG
>JACGDI010005627.1:823300-853784 GCA_014898725.1 Jacaranda copaia | reverse complement strand
TGTGTGTTTTGTAAAAAGGGGCCTGTTAGGCCTGTTGGGCTATCCCATATCAAATATAAATTCATAAAGAAAGTTATATAAATTATTATAGAAAGCTACATGTATGTATATATATTGAGTATTTACTAAAAGTAAAACTTGTAGTTATAGAAATGAATTAGTATAGGTTTTTATATTAATATTAAAATAAATATTAATAAGATATCAAATATAAAAATATATTGACATGGAAAGAATGGATAGAATTAACCTATCCACATCATTAGCATATTAAAAAAATACTTATATTACGACTTAATTTTTTTTAAATTATCACGATTCATAAATATAAAAATAAAATATATTAAAAAATAAAATAAATAATATAAAATATTTGCATTATTTAAGAAAAATAATTTAATTCATAGAGAGGATGATTTTATAAAGGTGGAGAAAAGAAAAGATAAATATTATTTTATTTTGAAGTAATAAATTGTATATCTAAATAACTTTTAATAGAAAATGTTGTTAGGATTTTTAATTTAAGTAAGACACGTCGATTAAATTGCATCGACAAATGGACTTATATATATATGTTATATATATGTGTGTATTTATCCATAACTATTAAAAAAAGTAAATTTGAGAATGTAAATGACAAATATTAGAAGAAACTATTAGACAATATTTATAAAAAGAAGTACGAAAACTATATATTAAAATAAGGAGTTATAAAAATTAATATAGAAATTATATATTGTTGAATATATATCAAAATCAGATATAGGGTTACAAAAAATGAACTAATATAATCTTTTCACATTAATATTAAAATAAATATTTGATAGAATGTTATTATTTGTGGATATATATATATGTTGATATAGGTAAAAAGAATAAAATTAATAATATAAGAAGGAGATACAAAAATTATATATTAATATAAGAAGTTATAAAGTTAATATAGAAAGTTACATGTATGTTATATATGAAAATATGGTGACATGTAGAAAAGAGAAACACGGAAATATATTATATAAAGTTACATATATTATATATGGAATATATTTACATGGCAAATATGAACAAAACAAATTTATCTATATTATTACTACATAAGAAATATATTTAAAATAAGATTGAGCATCATTTTATTTTATATATATTAAATTTTTATAAAAAAGTTAATATATATTATATATTTATAAAATGAAATAATTGATAAATAAGGAAGAAAATAAAAAATTTAATCACGAGAAAAATAGATAAAAAATGGAAAGAAAAAGTGAACTTGAACAAGTGAGCACATCAATCATCATAGACAACTCTTGGACGTGGAGCTGTGAGGAGTTCGGCTTCTGTTGGAAGCTGAATTCAACATTGGCAGGCTGGAAATTTGGCATTTTTCCCAGCGACAGATGAGAGTACAGGCACCCCCCAAGCCCCACCCCAGAACCCGCGAAAAAGAATTTTCTTGACGACGCTACTGTGTCCAATTCAACATTCGAGAGACCCCCTCTTCTCCTCGTTCTTCTTTCCTGTTCACCATCATTCTATTGTGATTAACTTTTTGAAAAGAGTGCAGAAAAGCTGGACCAGTTTTTTTCCTCCATTTGGTGGATGACTCTGAGCCCTATATTATCTTCTCCCAATCAGGAGTCAACAATTTGTGCTGCATGTATTTATATATTTGAATAATCTGAGAGTGAGCAGTTTGAATCCCTGTTAAGTGTTAATTGTTTGTTCTTTCACCATGGACAATCTTAAGGCGTAGGTATTGGAGAATCTGGTGCATGCCCATTTGCTTCCAGGTCCGGCTATATTTGCTTTTCTACTTTATTTCTGATTCTTGAATATATATATACACACACAAAAAAAAAAGTGGGTTCTTGGAATGAATGACGCCCTTTCCAATATTCAGTGAAAATAATTGATTGGATCCAGTAATATTTTCAGCAATTGCTTGGGTTTATGATTTTCACCATCTTAAATAAAGGGACAGAATTGGGAATAAATTGAAGCTTTTTACCTTACCAACAAAGAGAAAAGATTTGAGGCTTTTTGCAGTGGGCGGTACAAGTCTGTTATGTTGCCGGATCTCTGTGGGTCAAGTTTGCTTTTGGGTTTGCCTGATGATATATTTTCGGTAATCACGAGGTCCCTCTCCCCAAGTGATGTGTGCAGTCTTGGTCTGAGCTGTCGAGATCTCAATGCTGTTGTGGAGTCTGACAAGGTATGGCTGGCTCAATGTGATAAAATGGGACTAGTTCCTTGTAGCACCCTCATGGATTGGAGAAAGGGAGTTTGCTCCTACAAAGCCCTTTGCCGGTTCTTGGTGAATATTCATCCGTTGATTGGCATTTGGGTTCACCAAAATCCAGAGCTTGGCAATGTAGTTTATGTTATGCCTGGTTTTCTGTCAGTTGTGGGATGCAGGATAATCCCCCAAGAGGTAGGTCCGTTGGGCCTTGAAGATGGCCCTATTTTATGGACGCCAGTATTTGAAATTCTTTGCAATTATGAGGGTTCCGCAGCATTCTTTTTACATGGGAGGGAGCAAGGAGCTGATTGTGTTTGTCCTGGTTTGCTAAAATCAGTTGATCAGACTTGTAATGTGCTATTGCTTGAGGTTGAGCCTAAGCACCAGAGGAATGGAGGAAAACTGGCTTATAGTAAGAGCTTTGCTCATGAGGTTGATAAGGAGGAATCATGGAGGTTATCAAGATCAGATAGTGGCATTTCTAAGTCACAGAGAATAGTTGGACAGAAAGGGACTGGAATGCCTTTTAGCCGCTTGGGTTTTGGTGATAGGAGAAGGCTCCTTGACATTGTTACCAGTCAAGTCCGACTAAATATTCCGGAGACTGCAAATGTGCTATTATTTCCTCGCTCGAGAAATGATGAGGTTGAGTTGCAACAAGATGTTGCACTCTTATATGAAAGGAGATTGTTGCTTTTGCAAATGTATAAGCGTGGTGGTGGGAATCATGACCTTAAGTCTGGTTCAGAATTGCCTCTAAATCCTACTGAATTGGGATCGAGTGAGGTCTGCAAGAGTCTTGACTGTACTAGTGGCTATCATGCTTTACAGACAGGAGATGGTGCTCAGGTTCATTGCACTAAGGGTAAGACACTTTCTGGAATTCTGAAGAGTGGTCTAAAACAGATAATAGGAAAATCAAGCTCAACAAATGGTGACCATGAATTTCAGAAGAAGACTGCTCCCAGCTGTGAGAGTAAACATGTACAACTTCATGAATTTCTGCGATCAGGAGATACGATAGGGTTGAGTTTGCATGCTACAACTATGAAATTATCTGCTTATAGAGCATGGCCAAATATGCATGACAGTCGATTTGCTCTCTATAAGTTGCCTGTGAGGGCCCCAAAGGCAGGCCACGAATATGCTGGCTTGTGGGGAGGGACTTTTGGTTGGCCTCCGGGGAAGCCATCTGAAGACAAACCTGGAAAGGCTCTCTTCTTTATTTTGATCTCTTATGAGGAGCCTGAGGGGCAGCAACAACTAATTGCTACAAAGATATTAGAAGGCACATCCTATGTTTTGCATCCTAATGGCTCAGCTATGTTTATAGTGAACATAGCTCAACCATCAATGGACACATTCCCGTGGGATACTGATGAAGACTCCAATCCTATTGATGTTAAACAGTCCTTTATGGGAGAAGGCATTGCAAATGGGTATGGGTTCAGATATCCTGGCGCTAAACCTGGTTCACTCTTTGTTATTCAAAATGGATTGCTTGTTTTCATCTGGAAGGAGTCCAGGGCTGTGTTGACCTTGCGGAGGCTCAACTTGGCAGATCTTTTGAGGAAAGGCGAAAGAGTGCCTTCTTTGTCACCTGTTCCCAACTTTGCATATCTAACCAAGACATACTCAAATGTATTTTCTGGGTTTTCAAATTCCTCAAATGGGCTGTCTTCACCAAGGTATGCTTCTCTCTTAAACATTTCTTCTTCTGTCTTTTTTATCTATGCATATAATATGAAAATTCACAACGGACTGCTGCTTGTGCATTACAAAATATTTCCACTATGTGTTAAAAACATGAAGCCTGCAAAAAGTGGATAAGCTAAGTTACAAAAAGTGTGATACAATTTTCATCCTATTTCAGGATTCTAGAAACAAGTTCAAAACAACTCTTACTTCTTGTCTGTCTCAGAAGCTGGCATTTAATAAAATAAGCCTAGGTAACAATTCATTTTTGTAGAATAGCATTTTGAAATTTAGGAGTGTGTAGTGCGAATGACCTCTCTTTTATATGATGATATCTGATTTTAAGCTGTAAACACTCCTGTTTCAAGGGAAACCTTCTCTCTACATAAATAATTGTTAGGATAGCTTTTTGCAAAGTTTCAGTTGTGAGTCACGCAATGACTGCTTTGTTTGATATACAGGAAGGTGACATCTTTGACGGTTCCATATTTTAGGGGAATTTATGGGCATAAAAGGATGTAAATATATGCGGATGGTTTCTATTTTGATATCTTAACTGAGCTAATTTTGCAACAACTGAAACCCCCATAGCTACTCTCCAGTTTGAGATAATAATATTTGTTTGCTGGCTTCCTGGTTTTGCTTATTTTATGAGCTATAGAGGTTGCAAGACAGATAAAAGTCCTTATAATTAATGTTCATAAATGAAAAGCTTGGCCGAGGTAATTCCAAAATTAGATGGCATTAAATGAGAGTTGACTGATTTGAGTCCTTATTAATATTTGTTTTTGAATATGAAAATGTCATTGAGCTAACTACCATTTAAGGAAATTGAAGGTGCAGTGTCAACATGGTGAATGCATTTTGATTGGAAATGGTTTCTGGATGAGGATAGCCAACATCATGAGTCTGTTTGGAGTGGTAAACTAACAAAAGAAGGGATCTAGGAGATTTTATTGTCAATTTTTTGTGTCCAACCTTGGAGCAATTAGAATAATGGATGGAACCAAAATGTCAAGTGTT
Source organism: Jacaranda copaia (assembly GCA_014898725.1). Classification (NCBI taxonomy): domain Eukaryota; kingdom Viridiplantae; phylum Streptophyta; class Magnoliopsida; order Lamiales; family Bignoniaceae; genus Jacaranda; species Jacaranda copaia. The sequence continues at coordinate 848,827 of JACGDI010005627.1, read as the reverse complement.
TGATATTTTTGTACAAGGCATAAAACATAGTGATAGACCTAAAGAATGACTGGCCCTTTTCATTCATGTATACAACATAGTGATACTCCACGAGAATGGGAAGGCACACAAGGCCTCTCGCTATGCATATTCTGCAACCTCATTGCCTTCTATCTCTATATGTTTAAAATTTGTGTCCCATGGAAGTCTCAGGAACCTTCTACAGTCCTATGCAATCCGTCCCAATGGATGATTGATGATATAATTCCTAGATACTAATGTAGAAACTGCATCTGAGTCCAACTCCACTTCGAGTTTCCTTATTCTTCTCTCCCAAGCTCATTTAGCCCTTCCCTCTTCCTATCTACTCCGCTAGTCTAGCAAGCACTTCCCCAGTTCACCACAGAAATCTATGATCCATTATCCCACCCGTCAATTTTTGGAGTAAAAACCATCTGTATTAACTTTGTGTTGGCCTTTCCCTGGTTTCTTCCGTTTGTCTCCTTTGTTCTTTACTCTCTTTTATGACTCCTAAAAATTTGAGAAGTTCGTAAATGGCATGCGGATTGACTTGAAAGCACTCACCCTTAACTAGCTCTCACAGTGGTAAAAAAACAGCTTTGTTTCAAGCTTTCCTAAGTCTTGCGCCGAAGGACATTCAAGCTAAATGGCATTACGGAAGTGTTGACAGAGATCTTTCTGTACCTAGTTTTCTCTGTCTGAAGTTTAAAATGCAAGAGTATCTAGGGGAGAACAGTAAAGTCCTGAACTTATCTTGTCTCATTGTCTGAAAGTCCCATACAATCTTTTGTAAACAAGTGACTGCAGAGCTAAGCATTGATGTTTTTGTACTTTTAGCAATCTTGTGGTCAAGGAATATTCTTCTTATTATGAATTCCAGAAAATTATGATCTTTTTTATTTTGTTTCTACTTGTGAGATAATCTCTGTATATCCATGGGTATCCAAGGGGCTGTTGTAAATTGTTTGTCTGTTCTAACCAGTTTCAGAAAATATAAGATTAGGATAACTGTCCATGTGCTTCAAAAGTTCATCCATATCTGTTGATCCTACTTTTATGCATCATGTTAATTTACACCGATTTATGTTTGGAAATTCAAAAATTATGGTGGAATGCTTGTTTACCTCTGACAGGCAGAACTAACTATAGGACAGCATATGGTGGAATTCTACAAGCCTGATATCAGTTTTTTCTTGTTGATTTTGGTGTGTCATTTACTCCAAAAATCTTCAGCTGCTTCTCTGCTTTTGAACGGCCATTGAACTTCACTGTCATCATTTTGTTCTTCGACAATTTGATTCTTTTTCTGCTGCTGTCAACCATAGAATTCCTCTCTCCGATGCAAGAGGTTCAATAAATTTTTTCAACTGTAGTTACTATGATATGTTGACAGAGTTTAGGTGATGCATTGGAAAATAAACATTGCAAAACTATGCATTTGGAACTGTAAAGCATGATATATTTTATTTGATCAATGATAAATTTTTGGGCAGGAATTTGTTTTTAGCAGTTTTTGATGTGAGCTCAAGGCATCTCTGTCTGAGAACACACTTTTGCTTTATTGTTAGTGTTCATTGTCATTGAGACTTGAGAGTGGTAGTTGTTAAAGACATATATGAAGTATGTGTTTTCGCAAGTAACATATATATGTCATTTTCAAAATATATTAACCAAATATTCTTTCATTATACAAGTTTATAAACTTATATTAAAAATACAGGCACTGGGTATTATAATTAGCATGATGAAGTTCAATATGTTTATTCAATATAATGGAGATCTCATAGTTTTCTTAGCAGATTTTAGTCATCACGTCCGATGTCGTAAAAGATTTGGTAATGTTTTGGAGAAAAAATATTTTGGGGATTGGGTGAGAGGAATGTGATTGATGTTTGGTTTTATTTTGGAGATGGGATAGAGATTGTTTTGTAGTGATGTATGTTTGGTTTCATTTTGAAACGAGACATTGTGTTGTGCCGTTTTGTTTGTTTAGTGGAATAAAGATGTGATATTATATTATCATTTGTATGTATGTATAATTATAATGTGAGAAGATATGTATAGACATATATAATAATAATAATAATAATAATAATAATAATAATAACAATATCTATATTGAGAAATGAGATGGGGGGTATTTTTTGGACAACTTGGTGCAGTTTTGAATGTTTTGTGGAAAATAAAAAGAGTTATATTTTGTTTTATTTTCCCCATAAAAAAATATTCTGGAAAATTGAAAATAAACATAAACTTAAATATTGGAGTATTGTATTGTTTTATTTCAATTTGATATTATCTTTAATAAAAATAATAATAATAATGCTAGTGAAAGGATATATTTTATTCAAATTATGGATGCTTCTTTGATAGAATTAATTCTTTATTACAAAGCGTCAATTTTTGATATTTAGGGTGGGACAATAAAGAGCTCAGTAAAGGCGATACTTTGAATCCAACTTGGCTTGGATGAAATGAAAGATATTATCAATCAATAAAAGTATGTCATTATTAAAATAGCGAAAGCAACTCTCATACGAGCAATACGTTTGGTGATAACATGCATATTATAAATCTGTATTCGACACTTGCGTATCCAATGGAAGAGTGAAGAAAAAATTAAGGTACATTTGTGTACCAATAACAACTAAGAATTAAAAATGTGGTAGTCAACCAACGTGATATAAGCTTGCAATTAATGCTGTAGTAGTTAGGGAGCTTCCCCAATTTTGAAATAATTGACTTGGTCTAATTCAAGGCCAGCCCAGCAGCCATTTTTGTTTCCTGCATGCTTCCCTCCTTTTTCAAATCCTTCCTCGTTCTAAGTCAGTGTCAGTTCCTTGCGCTGGTAAGGACAAAACATTCTTATCCCAAAAAAGAAAAAAAGAAAATTTGACAAAAAGTGACAACAATGTTCTGGTACTATTCTTAACAAGGGAATTAATTATTATGAAATTTATTAAAAATTAAATAACTTCCACTAATAATAAACATCAGGCTCGTCGAGGGGCCTTCTGTTGAGGCACTCCAATGCTCACATCAGTACATAATCGACTAAAAAAAAGAGTAGCAGAGTGGGGGCTTAAGTGATAATGAATATACCTTGTTGAAGGATTGCAATGGGGTATTTATAGTTTTTCTTGAGAGATTAAAATGTTTGTGATGCCCTTGCTTATGCAGAGAGGGGCTTTGACCTTGTTTCAGGACCTTTAGATATTCCTCTTCCTGGAACTTACTCTAGGTAGCGTCTCCTCCTTCTTCTCAGGACATGGAGGAGATCTCTACATTTAATGTGGGGGTAGAATGGTGGTACAGTGAATGCATACTTCGTAAATGTGGAGGCAGGCCTCTATCAGTGCATATAATATGGCAAAGTAGTGGTTGTGAGGCATTCAATGCTACAACGACTGATGGCGGAGAATTGCTTCATGTTTCTCTTATCAACCTCCTAGGGTCAAGATGTTTCCTTGTTTGTAAGTCATCTAGCCACGCTTTAGTCGAGATAGTTAGACTCCTTGGGCTCGAAGGCCTTTTTGGCTAAGGGCCCGATGATCATTCTCGAGATAATAGACCACACTTAGATTAACTGGAAGGATGTCGGTAAGTGAGCTAGCAAAATAGCCCAATGAAGTTTTGGGCTTGGTTGATCACCTGATCGACTATTAATGAATTAAGCCTGTTGGACTATCCTATATTAAGTATATCTCTACAATCAAAATCAATGAATTAAACATACTATTTATTTTGGGTTATTTTTCTGCCACAAAGGTATGTAATTGTTATATATGGAATTTGTGTCTATGTAATTAATAGAATGAATTATTTTAATTTTGCCCATACTTAATAATTATTCACTTTAAATGATGGATAAGGTTTACTCAATATATTGATATCAATTTTCGACTATTCTAAAATATTAAAATTATTGGTATTTATGATCTATACAATTATAAAAAAGAATGCATTTTTGTGTCCAAAAATAGTAGTTATGATACCAAATTTTAAATATACCAAATTTGTTCTTTTACTTATATTCAATATAATTTATTTTATTCAAGTAACTATCATTTGTTCAAAAATTTCTCCCATTTACCTACTTTAATGAATTTTAAACTTTTTTTTAATATGGTAATGGACAATAAAATTTTATTTGATGTTAATGTTATCTTCATTACTATGTAAATTATAGATATATACCAATTTTTAGTATAATGAATGTAAAAATACGTATAAATAATATAATTACTCAAAAAAAATTTAGGCACATGAAAATTGCGTGTAAACGACTAATAGTATTATAAAGTAAGACCTTTTACTTTCATCATTTGAGGAAAGTAGAAGATGCGTATATTATGTTTTTTGAAAATGATATGCCATAATTAAGAGGAGTAGTGAAAGTATAAAGTAGTAGTGGGTAGTAATTGAAAGCAACATATTGATAGTTACTTAACACATAATTGTAATTAGCTAAAATAATGATGATATTTTAAGAAAAGTTAATTGCAGTCAGTCCCCAACCTATAGTCTCATTTGCACATTGCCCCCAATTGCTGTCGATGTGCAATTTCACCCCCTAAACTAATTAAAATGTTTGTTAACACTACATTTGCATTGTTCCAGTGGAATCCAACAAAAATAGTTTGTTGCCTTCAATTCACGTGTCCAATATTCATTTGTTAGATTCCACTGGAACAGTGCAAATGTGGTATTGACGAACAATTTATTAGTTCAGCGGGTGAAATTACACATCGATAACGGTTGAGGGGCAATGTGCATATGATGCCATAGGTTGCGGGCTAACTACAATTATCTCTTTTAAGAATATCATATGAAAACATATTAAAGAGGGCCTCGTGCTTTATATATAGAATAGGTGAATGATATTTCAACAAAGTGATTTTTTCAATGCAAATATTTCTTTATTAAGGTCTTGTTTCTATTTCATATAAAGGAGAAGAAAATGAGACCAAAAAAAAATGGATGCAAGCATTTCCAATTTCAAACCAGCTGTTTCTACCTTAAGAACCAAAATGGAGATTAATTATACAAATTTGGATGCAAATCAATCTTTTAATCATTCAATTTCGAAGTTCCAAAGTAATTCTTATTTGTTTGCCATTAAAATTACTTTATAAAAATATCGCTTTTGTTTGATAAATTTCACCTTCAATTTTTTTTTTTTTGAAATTAATTGGTTTGATAATTAATGTTGTATGTTGTTGTTGTTATTATTGTTTTGTTTTGAGAGAGTATTACAAATGATAAATTTTTATCTTTTCAACAAATCAATATTTTTCTATTCTTAAATTAAAAAAAAAATGAAGTATAAACCACACACAATGCACATAAGGTGCAACAAAGGAGACCATTTAAATTTAAACACGAGACCTCCCACATAATATGAAAAACTGATTCTACTGGACATGTTGTATGTTATTTAATATAGTCATTATTGTTAAAATTAAATTATTTTATATTTAAATAACATAAACCTGTCAACATTCGAAATTTTCATTATAAAATATAAAATATTTTAATGTGTAACATCATATATTGACCTATATATTTGATAAAAAAAAATTATTTCTCTTTATTGCATTCAAACAAGAATATATTTTCCAGTAGCATACTTAATGATGGAGATCCAAGGAAGTTTCGAATTGATGAAATAATCTAGAAATTAAAATGCGTACTAAACTATTTTACACATTACTTGTTTTAGTTCATTCATCATCCAAAATGTTTCTCCTTCCAAGAAAAGTATGTAAATAGTAAGTCTGAATTAATAACATGCAACCTTGTAATCTGCACCTAAAATAAAATATATAATTAAGCTAAATTAAATATACAAGGAAGTTTAATTAGTGTAACATTTATGCCATTTTGTTTACATTTTTTGGGTGATATCAAATAATCAAATGCATTATCATCAAATAGTTTAATAGTTCTAATTAAATTCGGCAACATAACATTATAATTGTGAAAATGTACAAATGATGTGATTGGTGGTGGAATTTTTTTTGAAATATGTTTACGAGAATGAGTTGGTTTGTGAATTATGAGATTTTAATTTTATGTTTTATATGAAATATTGTGTATTTAATAAATATAAATAACTTATTTAATTAATCGTATGAGTTTTTTTATAATATTCTCATTGCAATTTATTTTGTAGAGATGAACTTCTTGAAAGAATTCAATTAATTTTAATTTTTATTTGATATATAAATAGTAAATATGATTAAATTATTAGTTTATTTTCTTTTGATTATTGTGTGCTTAAAGTTTTTAAACAATTAATTATAAATATTTTCCTAGTGCACATGATATTATTTATTTGAATATTTTTCTTTTGGTATTACAATACATGATCATGCGCACATATTAATTCTTTTGAAATAATGGAATATTTTGTAAGAATTTTGGTCATTTCAAATTAGCAATATTTACGTGTTAAAATAGGAAATTCCTTTTCAAACTTTGGGAAAACGAGTCAAAATAGAAATGAATTGGAGTTTGGGTGTTTTTCCATAAACAAGCCCAAATGCACGATTTTCCAACTTATAAAAATGGGTTTTCAGAAAATAAGCACCCAAGCAAATGCTGCATGCCTATAGGCCCTACACTCCTGGTACTAAAGAAATTCATCATAATTCATTTTTTCAAAAATTGATTTATCTATAACTTTGCTATGGGATAGACCAATTTATAGGCCCAACCCAATAATACTCGACCAGAATCATAGATTGGGACTCATGATATGGGATAGCCTAATCTATAGACCTAGCCTAATAATGCTCAACCAGAATCGTAGCTAGCTCAGAGTGACCCCATTAGATGCATGCCCAACTCGTCATTTCGTGGGTTGAGCAGATCCTCGACCATCACTTGACCTCATGAGTTTTGTTAGTTGAGAAGAGTATTAGCGCGCCCCAGTTGAGTGAACTATGGTTGACCACCATCAGGATGAGGTCTCCATCACTTGACAATAATGATGTGGCTACGGTACCATTGCACCATGCCAGTTGAGCTCTGCAGGAATACCTCGCGGGGTGTTTGTCTCAACCAAAGAGGTCAAAGAGAGATGACAGTCCCTCAGCTGCATTGAATACGTTGCTAGGTGACATGCCACTACATTAATGGCATATGCCACCAATAGTACCATCCCTTGTCATCCGTGTCAGTTGGTGCGCACCTCCAATGTACCTATATAGCTGGAGGCAGCACCACCTAAAATAGTACATATGTTGAAAAGGACTTAGAGGTCCTCAAACAAGGATAAGGCCCTTTCTACACAATAAGAGCATCTTAAACATATCAACCACCATATGAAGCTATAAATAATCCATTGCCAGCCTTTAGCAAGATATGCTCATTATCGCCTAAAGCTTCCACTTCATTACTCTATCTCCTAGTTGATTACTGACTTGAATATTGGAGTGCCTTAGCTGAGGGCCCCTTAATTAGCTTGACGTTTGCTATTGTTGTAGGACTTAACCCCAAAAACCCCCCAAGCAAATCGTTTGGCCTTTCATTTGGTCGATACCTTTGGACTTCAGCCAGAATATACACACTAATGAGTTTTACTCATTTGACGCCATCTATGAGAAATTTGAGTCCGCAACTATGAAAAACTAATTACCAATGCTACCCCCCAACCGTCTTATTGTGAAGAGAGGCCTCCATGGGAAGAGGGACTCCTAAGAGAAAAGAGAGGTTGACCAGAGGTCTGACGACCACCCATCTGATGAGAGAACAATCTCAGGTGGTTCCCCAGAGAAGATACTTGAACTTATCCCTATGAAGAAATTGTTGATTTGGTAGACCATTGTGCTTGACCACTTTAAGCCTCATAGTATAAAAGCTTGACTACTTTGAGCCTCACATATCTTAGGCATATTGAGAGAAATATGAGAAGGTTTCTCACCGGTGCAGTAGATAAATAGGCGATTGGAGGAAATTTTGAAGAGAAACACTGAGAGGAATTTGAACTATGATGGCGCTCCTTAATTTTGTTGAGAGAGAGAATCACCCTTTGTGCAAGACATAATCAATGAGCATATAGCTATCAATGCCAATATCCCTACTAGACTGCCCCAATATGATGGTCGATAGACCCAAATGAGCACCTACTACAGTTTGAACTTTTGATGCAGTTGCACGAGTACAACGAGTACATCCATGCCAAGATGCTGGTCACCACGTTCTAAGGAATCACAATAGATTGGTTTGTGAAGTTGGAGCTGGCGTCAATATAATCGTATGACCAACTTTGTGATAAATTCCTCCATCAATTCACTCGTCGAAGGAAGGAGAAGCTTTCCCATACCTATTTGCACACTATTGAACAGAACTAGGAGGAGTCCTTTTGCGATAGTCCCTTCGTGATTTTTTCACCAAATTCAACATTGAGGTATTGAAGATTGATAGTCCCAAAATTGAATTTCCAATTGATGTGCTCTTTTTAGGCCTTCGTCATAAGGAGTGCACCGATGCCTTGGTCAGGGAGCGACCTAGGACGATAGAGAAATTTCTCGACCTTGTAGAGAGGCATATGGCATAAGAGAATATAAATAGGATGAAATATGGCAATCCAAACATCAACAAGAAGAAGGGAAGGAGAGGAATGACAGGTAATACAAAGACAATCATCGATCTCCTATCAAGGGCTTTCACAATTATACTCCCCCAACACTTCCAAAAAAGAGGTCCTATTCACCATCTAGCACGACAACCTTTTAAAAAGATCGAGAAAGTTGGCTAAGATTGCAACAATGAAGAGATTCAGGAAGTATTGCCACTTCTGCAAGCAGAAGGCCATGATACGGCAGACTGTTTCAACCTCCATGATGAGATTGAGAAGCTTATTAAATAGTGTCATTTGAAAAAAATTGTTGATAAGAATGCGAAGTAGTAAACAAGCATCCTCGACCAGACTCCCTATAGAAAAAGGTTAGGTAGTCTAAGGAAGGAAGACAAAGGGAAGAAGCTTGCTTATGATCCTCGCCTGCTCATTTGAGGAGTTGTTGACACCATTGCAGGAGGACCAATTGGGGGGGGGGATTTGAAATCAGCCAGGTGGTAGAACTAACGAAGGCTAGAATCGACCAAATCCACTTTGGTCACAATAATTTTCCGGCTCTTGACTAATGTAGAGCTAATCTCTTTCACCGACGTCGACCTCGCCCATGTTGAGAGCAAAGGGACTAACAACAAGCTAGACTATTTTATGGTAGTATCTATTGATATAGAAAATTTTGAGGTTAGGAAAATCTTAGTCGACAATGGTAGCTCTGCGAACATTATTTTCCTATCAACCTTGAAAAGAATGAACTTAGGCTGGCTGAAATTTGAGCCTATCCATACACCTCTGGTTGGATTTAGGGGGACAGAGATCATCCTCAATAGATCTATTAATTTATCGATGACATTTAGAGGAGCCCCCCAGTGTAGGACTTTTATGGTCAATTACCTAGTCGTTGACACGCTCTTTGCCTACAACACTATCATTGGTCAACCAACCTTAAATAACTTTCAGACCATCATTTTTACCTATCACATAAAGGTTATATTCTCATTAGCCACAGGGAAAAGTGAACTCCTCTGCAACATGAAAGAAGCTTGGCAGTACTATACAATTTCAATCGAAGCAAATGAATAAAAAACTCGACCTAAATTGGAACCCTCGAGGGATGCCCTAGTAGCGAAACTCCAGGAGGGATAGGTGAGCAAGAAGAGAAAGTTAAAAGAGACCAAGGTCAAGCCTGTCAACAACTTCAAGACCATCGAGTTGGAGCCAGGGAACCTCAACAAGATAATCAAAATAGGAGTTGACATAGGCAGCATCATAGAATGCCTCTTGGTCAATTTCCTCATAAGAAATGTGGATGTCTTTACATATAAGGATTCTAACCTCCAAGTAATCGACCCCAGTGTCAATATCCAAGTTGGCTTTGTAATGTAGTCCTCGTCCTTGGAATGAGGGAAAGTAGTGCATGTATAACGATTTCATTGATTTGAATAAAGCGTACCCTATAGATCTTTACCTCTTACCTTGTATAAATTTATTAGTAGACTCTACTACTATTGTGATATGTTATGTATGATGAATGCCTTTGAAAGATATTACCAATTTTCATGGGCACCTGAAGACAGGGATAAAACCTCTTTTGTCATCTTTGATGGGGTGCATTATTTTCTGGTCATGCCCTTTGGGCTCAAAAACACAAGAGAAACTTACCAAAAGCTCGTGAACTTTATGTTAAAAAATGAGATTAGGAAAACCATGGAGGTCTATGTTGACGACATGATTATCAAAATAGAAAAAGCAAAAAACTACCTAACCGACCTCAATCATACATTCTCAATATTAAGAGCATTTAGGATGAAACTCAACCCTAATAAGTACACGTTTAGAGTAGGAAAAGATAAGTTCCTAAGCTATATGGTTAGCCAAAAAGGTATTGAGGCGAATTTGTAGAAGATTCAAGCTATTTTAGACATTGCTCCTCCTTGAATTATTAAAGATATATGACACCTAATTGAGAGAATCATAGCATTTAGGTGCTTTATTGCCCAACTAGCTGACAAGAGCCTACTGTTTTTCAAAATTTTGAGGAATGCGAGGAAATTAGGCTTTCAGTAGACAGAATAATGTGACCAAACCCTGGTCGAATTGAAGTAGTATCTTACAGTGCCCCTAGTACTTGCCAAGCTGAGGCTGGAGAGGTTTTTCACATGTACTCAACAGTTTCCTCGATAGTAACCAGTTTAATTTTGGTTTCGACCTCAAAGGGCACCCATCTACTCATGTACTATTGTAGCAAAGCATTACAAGATCTCAAGCACAACTATATGAAAATTGAGAAGTTTTCCATCACGTTGCTCGTCATTGCCAGGAAACTCTAACCATATTTCTAGTCTCACTCCATCATTATCTTAATGAACTAACCATTGAGACAAGTACTTTCTAAACCAAACACATAAGGAAGATTGACCAAATAGGCCATCGAAATGGGAAAGCTCGGTGCCACCTTCCAACCACGAACTGCTATTAAGGCCCAGATGTTAGTGGACTTCATCGCTGAAAGACTCAATCTTCTTGATAAGCTCAACTAGGACTCCCTTATTGGAATCCTATACGTTAATAACTTTGCAACATTAGGAAGAGGCATTAGCATCTCCTTGTGATCTCCAAAAGCTAAAGAGTATGACTTCGTGATCAAACTCAATTACCCTATTACAAATAATGAAGCAGAATATGAAGCCCTTCTAATTGGTATGAAAATGGTAGCAAATGAAGGAGTCAACTGGCTAGTAGCAATCACTAATTCTTAGTTGGTCGTAGAATAGGTTGAAGGCAACTTTGAAGCCAAAGAGACTACAATGAGAAAATACTTGGCTGAAGCGAAAAGCATGCCACATCAATTCAAGTAGTTCACACTTAGCTAAGTCCTTCGACCAGAGAATGAGTGAGCTGATGCATTATCAAAATTTGCTAGCTCAACTAAAGGAACTAGAGACAGCACAATCACATTTCTCGTCACCAGGAAGCCCTTTATGGATAGTGTCAACCAGAACTTAGTGGGACAGATCAAAAATACACTCCCTTCCTAATAAGACAAGATGAAAGGTTACTTGAGAGAGGGAATAGACCTAAACAATAAGATCTAAGCACGTCGATTTTAATGCTATTCAGCCAAATGCGATTTCAATGAGCATGGTCAGCTTTACAAAAGATCGATTTTAAGGCCACCGTTGAGGTACCTAACACTAGAATAGGCGCATGACGTCTTACATGAGGTCTACTTAGGCATTTGTGGCAATCATTCAGGAGGACAATTTTTGGCTCACAAAATTATTAGATATGGGTATTTCTGGCCAACTTTGATGAAAGGTGTAATCAACTTTGCTAGGAAGTGCTTATCTTGCCAGGTTCACTCTTATATACCTTACCCATTTGCAGCTACAATAGTGCTTGTCCATATCACTTGGCCATTTCACCAATAGGGGATTGACGCAATCAGGTATTTCCTAAAAACCACGAGGCAGAAGAAGTTCATAATCATTGCAGTCGAATACTTTATGAAATGGATCAAGGCCGAGGTAGTCCTAAAGATAATCGATGCAACCATGAAAGCTTTATTTGAAAAAAATATTATCTACCACTTCAATTTGCCAAAAGTATTGATATCTGACAATGGGATGTAATTTCAAAGTAGTAGCACCAGGAGCTAGTGCGAAAACCTGGGAATTCAACAACATTTTACTTCAATTGGAAACCCTTAGGCTAATAATCAGATAGAGATCATGAACAGAACGGTCCTCAATCACCGCAATGCTTGACTTGAAGTCACCAAGGCAAGTTAAGCAGATGACCTGCTGGCAGTGCTTTGGGCGTATAGGACCACCCCTCAGATAGCCATAGGCCACAGCCTCTACAGCCTTATCTACTGTTCAGAAATAGTTGTCCCGAAAGAACTTATACAACATATTGCTCGAGTGATCTACTATAACTTAATTAGGAATAGTATCAAAAGAGAACTTGACCTCGAGACAATTGATGAGCTTCGCCAGAAAGCATACTTGACTATGCAAGTTGCCATGCCTCCATAACACTTTTAGTTCCTTTACATGCGTGCCATGGCTTGAGCATGTGTCTGACTCATGATTTCTTCTTGATCTACAAGATAATAAAACCAAAAGTACATCATAATTAACTAAAAAGTTTAGACAAAATGGTTAAAGACACATAGATAAATAGCTACCTAATCACACATTTGTAAGTACTTCGAGTTGAGCAAGCAATAAGCCCGCCAGCACAAGATTTCTCTCCTCGACTTAACTTGATGCCTCCATCTACCCAAACTCAACTAAATCCCATATGAAGGTGTTTGGCCAGGTTGGGGTTTGGTTCTCAAGCATCTCGACATGCCCCGCATCCAACCCATAAAAATGTCAAAACCAACTCTCTTAGGGGATCAAAAATAAAAATAGCGGGTTTTCCATTTTTGGCTAAAGGAGAAAGCTGAGGTTACCAAAAACTTTCAAAGAGGATGAGTTGTTAGATAATAAAAGCCCACTCCTTAATACTCCCCGACTTTCGGGACATGGTGAGGTGAAAAAGGGTTGCTAAAATTTTCACATATAGGAGGCTGATTATGAATATACATCAAAACCACAGAACTGTAAATGTTCAAGAAATAATTCGAGAGAAGTTGGGTGATGCAGACTTGAAGGCCCCTTAGGAGGTCGACTATCGGCTGAGTAAGAGAAAACCTAAGTCCACATCTAAGTTCATCTTCGAATACAATAATGCAGCTGACAAGTAGTTGATACATCTTGCCCTCAAGCCCTGGAACAATTAGCTCATATGCTTTGGGAATGTGGTACACTTGCTTGAGGAGCTTTAGATCCCCTTCAGTCACCTCTAACCTAATCTCACTATAGTGGTTGGGAGTGAATAATCGACCACAAGATAGAGGTAGTTTACTCAGCTTTACCTTAGCCCCAGTGACAACCCGTTTATCGATAGAGCTACTTGACGTCGAGTGGTTGCTCGAAGAGCTACTAAACCCAATAGTCAAACTATCCCTACCATCGGTCGAAACCTCATTCGACTTGATCGCCTCACTATTGCTCTCCCAACTATATTCGTTATTACTAAAAACGCTTAACATGTTTATTGCTATAGTATGCTTGAGATTAAAGAACAAAACTCACTGTAAGGTATTGAAAAACTTACACGATTTGGATGTCTAAAGCAAAATGAAGTGGGCAGAGTGCAGTAAATTGCTTGGTTTAACCTCACACAATACTGTAAAAGTGAAAATGAAGATTTTCACTATATTTATGTATAGGCCCCAACGCATGGCACCCTAAACGACAACAATTATTGCACTGTCGTCACTTGGCATTTCATGTGCCCCAATGTAACAAATGTATTAAATGCACCAAAACCCTAGTCGATTCCATGGAACCCTAGTCGAGCGCCCTCAATCATTACAAATCATGTACTCCCCACTCTTTCTTATCGACAACCTCATTTTGGACTGGGAAGTTAGGAGGACTTATTATATGGGATAGCCCAATCTATGGGCCCAGCCCAATAATACTCAACCAGAATTGTAGATTAGGACTAATGATATGGGATAGCCAATTTATGGACCTAGTTGAATAATGCTTGACCAGAATTGTAGCTGGCTCAAAGTGACCCTATTAGATGCTGGCCTAACTCAACATTTCATGGGCTGAGCAAATCCTCAACCATTATTTGACCTTGTGACTTTTGTCAGTCGAGGAGAGTATAAGCACGCCCCAATCGAATAGACTATGGTTGACCACCGTCAGGATGAGGTCTCCGCCACTCAACAATAATGATATGGCTACAGTACCATTACACCATGCTGGTTGAGCTTCGTAGGAATACCTCGCAGGGTGATTATCTCGACCAGAAAGGTTGAAAGGAGACAATAGTCCCTCAACCGCGTTAAATGCATTGTCAGGCGGCGTGCCAATACATTAATGGCGTATGCCACCAATAATACCGTCCCTTGTCAGCCGTGTCAGTTGGTGTGCGTCTCCAATGTACCTATGTAGCTGGAGGCAGCACTATCTTGAATAGTACATATGTTGAAAAGGACTTGGAGGTCTTCCAACAAGGACAAGGCCCTTCTTACACAACAAGTGAGCATCTTAGACATATCAACCGCCATATGAAGGCTATAAATAGTCCATTGCCAGCCTTCAACAAGGTATGCTTATTATCACCCTAAGCTTCCACTTCGTTGCTCTATCTCCTAGCCGATTACTAATTTGAGCGTCGAAGTGCCTTAGTTGAAGGTCCCGTCGGCTAGTCTGACTTTGCTGTAGGTTGTAGGACTCGACCACGATAACCTGTCAAGCAAATCTCTCGACCTTTCATCTAGTCGATACATTTGGATTTCAGCATGAATATACACACTGACTCATTTTATTGTCATCAAACTTAATTAAATATCTCATTCGATTTCTTGAATAATTTAAATTGATTCTCTTAAATAATATTTAAAAATAATTACCTATACAAAAGCACTTTAATTTGAAAATTTATGATTGAAAATAAAAAAAAAATCTATATTGTTATAATGAAAAGTTGTTTTATGTTTAAAATGAAAGTAAGATTTTGCTTTTCACATAGTTTCTGTTTTTGATTATTCAAGCAATTAAAATAGACAATGCAGGCTGAAGGAAAAACCGTAAAATTCAGCATAGAGAAATAGTTTAAATACCAATTTTATTAATATTTCAAACTATTATCTAAATTACATTTTGAAAATGATGATTTTTCATAAAATTATAATGGTACTTATCACAAAATTCATAGAACTCAAAAATTTATACCGGCAAAACTAAAAATTCCATCACCGATTTTTTTTATAATTATTATGTCAAATAACTAATACAATTTTAATTTTACTCTACCATTTAAATTATTTTACACACTAATTTGAAGTGACACGAACAATATTTTTATGTGCGTAAGAAAACGCGGGCAACATTACGCAATTTGATTATGGTAGTATTATTATTTTTATTCCTTTCAATCTCAAATTCGTCATTTGTAGTGGAGAGCAGGATAATCCGTGAACCACGTGGCCAAATGTCAAGGCACAAACAAAAATACAAATTAGCCGCTGCTAAACAAACATCCGTTGAGAAGTCAAGTTCTTTCAGCTCCAGACTCCAATAATCCGACGAAAAATCTCAGCAGAAATGAACCAATCAATGAATATTCGAGTTCAAGCCCCGTCTCCGTCTCTGTAAGAATTCCTTGGTGTTTTTTGTCTGTTTTCGTATATTCTGTTTTGCGCTCTTCTATACCGTGCTCATAGGTGTGCTTATATTATGTGTAAACCGTACTAATCAATGTTGTGTAAACCGTACTAATCAATGTTATGTAAACCGTACTAATCAATGTTATGATGGTGTAAGATTTTAATTCGTGGGCTCTAGCACATATATGGGCATGCTTTGGTTGCGCATAGATAATTCTATAATGTTGCGTATCACACACTTGTAATTTGGAACAAAATTTCCTGCCGCATGTTGGGTTGTACGGCTGTTGTTGTTAGATGAGGAGGTGTGGGGCTCACATATTTGCTGGAACAGTTGCATCTTTCTCATGTGCTGCAGCCCTGGCCATTTAGGTGTGCTTGATTTAGACTAGCTTAATGTAACTGGGCCAGGAAATTGGTTTGTGGCTGGTGAATAATACAATCTGAAAGGCTTAATAGAAGGCAATTAAGCAATGTATTTGGAAATTGAGATTATATGCCTTTTAGCTTCAACTAGTCAGGGATGACGCCAGATATCTTATTCATGGGGTGCAAGGGGTGCAAGATGGATATTTTGACTCACATGATAGTGCGATATAGGAATTAGTAACGGGGCAAACTTTTGAATTTCACTTGAGTTACGCATAACATTTGAGATTATGCCCCCTTGAGGTGGCTGGCTGACAGTCTGCCCTCTCACTCCATCTAAGGATTTAGTTGGTAAATGCTGCTGATTACTTATGGCTTGCATGTTCATGACTAGGTCATGGCCTACTTCGTTGAGAATTGGAAGAAAGTTGAGAGAGAGAGAGGAGTTAGTTCCTGTAGATGTATTCCATCTCAAATATCTATGTGCCAGCCAATTATACTTGAAAATTTGGTTTTGTCTTCAAAATGGCTGAGCTCTTGAATGTGGTGAAGGCTTAGGTCACTTAAGGTGAAAGAATTGTGTAGAATGCACTGAAATATAGAATACCTTTTTTCTTTCTTTCTTTCTATTTTTTTTTGCCCTTTTTTTGGGTGTCTGTTTGTGTGCATTTGTGTGTGTGTTTTGCCCTAGTTTGTTGCATGTAGTATAATGATGATCTTTTTTTGGATGCTTTTAACGCACTTTTTCTCAGACTGCTGCCTGCACGAGCCAAATTCTCCTCTCTGGGGATATGTCCCAGCAAAAGGGTGCAGTTGGAGGCTTTTGCCAATTCTAATTTATCAAAAACATCCTCAGTTACCAGCTGTTCTTTAGGATGGTCGAAGACACATTCTACGGTCATGGAGCGGTCACTTAACAAGTTTTCATCTCAATTAGGAGCACTGGTTACTTCTGGATCTCCAGAAGTGTCCAGTACTCTACTTGTTGGGAATGAAAAGATAGGAGTATTATTGCTGAACCTTGGAGGCCCTGAGACTCTGGATGATGTACAATCGTTCTTGTTTAACCTTTTCTCTGATCCAGTAAGTATCCTTCATTAAGGTTGTGCTTTTGATTTTTACTGCAAAAATGTTTTAAGTTGTTCACTGTCCTTTTCTTATTGTGAATTTGATATTAGGATATTATTCGACTGCCAAGATTGTTTCGGTTTCTACAAAGGCCTTTGGCAAAATTCATATCCGTTGTTAGATCGCCAAAGAGCAAAGAAGGATATGCTTCAATAGGTGGTGGTTCTCCTCTGCGGCGTATAACCGATGCTCAGGCATGATTATATCTTGAAGTCAGTTTGAAAGCTCGTTGCTAGTCTGTTCTGTAATGGACCTAATTAGCTCTTACACTTGAATTTCTATAAAACTCTGCTTGATTTGTTACAAATACAAAAAATAAGGAAATATGAGACAGCTTACCTTTTATTTTCATATTTTAATGTTCTATCTATTCTTGTGGTTTAACAAAAGCTTTTGACATATGAGGTATATCAAGCAATTAAGTACCAATAAAACTGCTAAGTACAGGAATTTTCTATGTACTAGTATCATGTTGATTGTTTTCGATGTGTTTGAGGCAATAGGAGAACACATAAATTAATCTGTTTGGAGTAATGAAAACATATATATGTATATACACTTACACACACATACATACATATATATATTTTCACCTGTTGGAGCAGTCGGTTTATTCCTGTTTTGTTGGACTTCTTGATAGATGAGTTCAGATAGGGTTTTAGTGCTTGCTTTTGTAATTTGGAAACATGTTGAAAGCCTCGCTACTGCAATCTGCAGTGAAAAGTGAAAATACAATAGAATTAGTAACAATTACTTGGTAAGACTCTGATTTTACCAGTTAACTGGATCCATATTCTTTCTCTAGGCTGAGGACCTGAGAAAGGCGCTATGTGCCAAGCATGTGCCCGCAGAGGTGTATGTTGGCATGCGTTACTGGCATCCATTTACAGAAGAAGCTATTGAACAGGTATCCTTAGTGTCAGTTTAACTTCAAGTGACTGTTTCCAAGTGATTGTGGCTTATTTAACTTGGCTCTTTACAAATGCTAATTCATAAATTGTTTGATGTTTCTTTTCTAGCATGCTAACAAGGGATTAACAAATGAATCTTTTTCATAATTCTTAATTTGGAACCTATTATATATATGCTCCACCTAACTTTTTTTCTCAAGCTAGTTTGCAAATTTGTTTCCTGCTCCCTCTAAAGTTGGTGGAATAGCTCCTTGTACTTTTCTTCCCAAAATGTTGCCTCTTGCAATCACAAATTATGTTAATAGTTTTAACATTCAATGAAACAATTTTGCAGGAGTTCTTGTGATTTTGTTGTGATTTTAATATTATTTCTGAATATAAAGGTATCACTATGATCTTCCATTCAAAATGTTTAGTTTGACCCAAAAAAGTGAAAGACGCTGTTGACATTATTAGCAGTAGTGTTGCTCATTGCATAATTTTTTTTGTAAAATATTGTCCTAAAGGCATTAGCTCTCCCTCAGTTGGGGCTTTCAAAGTTTCTAGGTTTGAATATAGATTGGTTTGCCAATAGTTTATGTCTTCCTTCGCTTTTGGTTTATTTAGATTAAACGAGATAAGATTACAAAACTTGTTGTGCTTCCTCTCTACCCTCAATTCTCAATATCAACAAGTGGTTCGAGCCTTCGACTACTGGAGAGTATATTCAGGTAACTTCACTTTGCATGTGGCACTGACATCACGTCGCCTGTAATTACTGTCAAAAACCTGATTCACATGGTAATGGGTTGAATTTTAGGGAGGATGAATATCTAGTTAATATGCAGCACACTGTTATTCCTTCCTGGTACCAGCGTGAAGGATATATAAAAGCCATGGCTGATTTGATTGAAAAGGAGTTGGCAAACTTTGACAGCCCAGAGGAGGTAATCCCTGCTCTCGGCAGTTATTTTGTTGTCTTCATATGATTGGTTATTATCCTACTGCAATGAATTTCGATGCTTTGCAAATTGTGCTATATTTTCCTGGCTATTTCTTTCTGAAGAAATTTCTCTGATACACCCAACTTGGTGATAATTTTTTGAAGATGTGGTCTTTAGTTATATTTCTGGTTCCATTCCATGATAAGCATTGTGTTCTTGCTCTCCCTCTCTGCTCTTGTTTACTTAGCTGGCTCCTTTTACTTTTGCTTTCTAGTTTGCCACTATGAACTCCTGAAATGTCCTAATAAATGTGTAATCTGAATATTAATATATTTTATTGTTGATGAATACGTCTCTTTTTTTTTTTTTTTTATATATATAATTACAGGTAATGGTTTTCTTCAGTGCTCATGGGGTACCCCTCGCATATGTGGAGGAAGCTGGAGACCCATACAAAGCTGAGATGGAGGAATGTGTTGACTTGATCATGGAAGAACTGGAAAAGAGAAGGATAAATAATGCATACACCCTTGCGTATCAGGTACTTAAGCTTTGTTTAATGCTGGCTGAAAATGACCGGTCCGGATATCATGTGCACCATTTGTGGTATCTCATAAGTTGGTCCAAATTCAGTTATCCCGCATATGCAAAATCGTTAAGGATTTTTTCTGTTACAGATTTACTTGCATTGTATGCATTCATGGGGAATCTTACAAGAAGTTCTTCCTGAGTCATCTAATTTGAAATGATAAAATTTGAATGTAATTTGCTTATATAAAAGTCTTCATGTTCCAGTCCATGAACCTGACACATCACATGGATTCAGTTTCACTAGTTCAGATTTGTTTTCTGCTGGCTGAAAATGATTAGTCCAGATTTTTGGTGCGCAGTTTTGGTACCTTATAAGCAGGTCCAAACTCAGGTTTGCCGCATAAGTAAAATAATTAAATATTTTTTTGCTACAGATTTACTTGTTTATATGTTTTCATGTAGAATCACAAGACAAAGTTCCAACGCCATCTAATTTCAAACAATAAATTTGTATGTACTTTGCATATATAACAGTTTTTATCTTATCTTGTATTCTAAGTACATTAAAGTGGCTATGCTTTAAACAGTCATGATTTATGGGTGTTTTCTCCTATAGAGAATAAGATTTACAAGTAGCCTCTGGGTTTAATGGACTGTTTCACATGTATCGCGTGCCTCCGTTGGTCTTTAGAGCCCACATTTGATGTGGTGTGCTTCAATTTTCATGTGAAGCATATCAACGCAATACAGTTGAGATAGATGAGCCTATATGTTTTTGTCATACTTCTTTCATTTACAAACCTTCAAGTAAGTTGAATGCTCTTTATCAATGTGTTATATATCATCTTCTTACTTGATATTAACGAAAACTAAGATACTACCCATAATAGCCCAGTATTTCACATATTTTATAGGGAAATTCAGCAAATACAAAGATGGTCAATGTGTCTGGTCGGCTGCAGTTTTGTTCCATCAGTATAGATGATTCAAATGCCTGTTTGACCATGCTGAACTTGTTTTAAGAACACATTTTAAGTTCTACATTTGCCAGCAAATTTCAGAGTCTTTAATTCCAACATGCTGGGGCAGATCTATATGAGTAAAAATTTTATTCAGACTTAACTTCTTGAGGGCAACTTTTATCATTATCAAGGAGCTTCAAAACTGAACATACCACGTAGCTGCATAGCTCTTTCTCTACTAATATTCCCGATCTGCCTAAAAGCTTTAGTTACTTTATAATGCTTCATGGCTTATTGGGTTTCTTCGTTATTTTGGTCCTCTCGACCATAGTGCGAGCAAGCAATTGCATTTACTTTTATACATTGCCCTTCAAGTGTAGAATTTTGTGTTCGTAATCTGTTGTGCTTTACCTTGTTTCATTGTTTGCTGTAATTTAGTTTGGTTTATTAATTTGCTGCAGAGTAGAGTTGGACCAGTGGAGTGGTTGAAACCCTACACAGATGAGACAATTGTGGAGCTTGGACGGAAAGGAGTGAAGAGTCTCCTAGCTGTCCCAATTAGGTACATCTCAATCATCACCAGTTTGGCCATGCTGTTTGAAATTATCCAAACTCGTCTTTTGCCAAATTTTCCTTCCTTATTTATTATTTTTCGTTGGGTGGTGGCTCTGAATCATATAGCAAGTTCTGTTATACATTGGATGCTTACATGTTTCACTATTGATATTCACTACAGTTTTGTTAGTGAACATATTGAAACATTAGAGGAAATAGATGTTGAGTACAAAGAGTTGGCTCTAGAATCTGGCATAGAGAAATGGGGGCGTGTTCCTGCACTTGGTTGTGAACCCACTTTCATTTCGGATTTGGCCGATGCTGTTATTGAAAGTCTTCCATATGTTGGAGCAGTGGCTGTCTCAAACCTTGAAGCTCGACAGGTGAACTGAACATTCAACATTTACATTGACTTAGCATTTTTCACATTATCTACATCTCTTTGGTGAAATATAAAGGATATACCAGCAGTTTATGCATTCCAAGGAGATGAAGTCTTAATTTCGCACATTAGCCATCAAGAACCCTAATATAATCACTCGGCCTACCTTGTGCTGAGAGGGGTGGGGGTGGAGTTATTTAATAATTATGATTTTTTGTATACTAATGAAGGTCTGCCATGACACCTGCGCAACCCCCCCCTGGCCCCAACATCCTTCCCCTATAGCCTGGCATAAAAACAGAACCTTTACGATATAATGATTCCAGAGATGCAATTTTATGTCATAAGTCAACTGTTGCGAATGAAATGACTAGCTGCTAAGTTTTTCTTTTTTGTTTCTTGTTTTGTTTGATTAATCCTAAGGATGACAATTTTCTGTTTCTTGATGTCTCCAGATTTGTTTATGTTCCTTTTTAGTATTCTGCTGCTTCTATGACTGTGAACTGTCACATCTGATTAGAATATATCAATTTCTTCTGCAGTCTTTAGTTCCACTTGGCAGTGTAGAAGAGCTACTGGCAGCATATGATTCACAGCGTAGGGAGCTACCTCCTCCTGTGGTAGTCTGGGAATGGGGTTGGACAAAAAGTGCTGAGACATGGAACGGAAGAGCAGCCATGTTGGCAGTGCTTGTTCTACTGGTACTTGAAGTGACCACTGGAGAAGGTTTTCTGCATCAATGGGGTATATTGCCCTTATTTTGATGACAAAAGGGTTTTCACTTCTCCCCTCCCTCGTCCCTCTTGTCTCACATCTTTGTGCAGATGCACTTATCTGAACTTATATGGGCTCTCCTTCACAGAGAACTTTATGGAGAAAATCAAGGATATGAAAATATCAATATCAAATAGATATGAAGAATAAACATCTGCATGTCATCAGAACCATCTGATTCTGAGCCTTGGTCTTATGGTTTCTGAAGAGCAGCTGCGACGCTTAACGGTCTTTGCAGTGGGTTCTAATTGAGTGGTGAAAGTCCTATTGGAAAAAGAGGGGATGGAGAGGAGAAGAAAATGAGAAGGTTAAAATTATAAATAACTAAAAGAATGAAAAAACACATATGATTCTTTGATAGTTTGGGTTCCGTACATCTTGTTCAAGGTCTATTCAAGCTCACCCAATTTACAATTTCTTTCTCTTGCTTCCTGTACATATCGATATAGGTTTGTGTAAAATCTTTCGTTCTCTCACCGCTCTTTTCATGCTCTACTTTCTTCTCAAATTTTGGCACCAAATGAAAAAAATATTATTAGCCTCAGCACACCTTGGCACATCCTTTATACTGATGCTAAGTTATTGTATCAACATTACAGTATCTGAAATGAACGCCGAGGATATTTCTTCTCCGTTTTTTTTTAAGCCATACTTTATATTCTTCTGATGATTCTTATCATCTTAGTGATGAATGTTTATACAGTTGATACATGTGACAGCATAATCCAGATACAAAATATATACTCTCAATTTTTCCTGTATTGTCTTTGTTATTGTCATTCTGAGCTTTCTGTTTGCTGTATTACTCCATTTCTCCTGTGATCTTCAGTTATATATCCACTGGGTACCAACTCTAATTGCAGCATACATAAGATATATTGCTTCGCATGCTCTAAAGTTATCCGTTTTACTCATTTTCCTAGTCTGGTGCATTAGTCAATATGATGGGAAATGTTTAATTACTCTAGGTATTTACAGGCATGCCTTGTATAATTTGCAGGTCTGTCATCCATATGTTATACTCACACATATGCTAGATACTTTTTCATGTATTTTTCCATGAAGCAGTACGATGAAACTTTTAGTTCAAATTTTATACATTTCCATACATGAAAGGAACCATATCTTCTATGCGATAGCAAGCATAATTTTTTTTTTTCTTCTAACTTAGGATAGTCCCTGTTGGTTGGATATGTTTGTAGCCAAATCCAGGTAAACTTTTTCAACTTTAAGTAGAGTTATATGTGACAGAGAGTGCAAGGTCCTGTTTGTGGAGATTGAAGAATCAAATATTCAGCCATGTGCCAGACTATTTGCAGTTATAATATAGGTCACTTGAGCAAACTGATTGATTCTGCTGTTAAAATGAAGAATGCAAGAATTTTAGTGCTTATTTGAGATGGAATTCTGCACTGGCATGAGCTTCCTTGACATGCTTTTCATATTCATCTTCTTCCTCCTCAACATCTTCTTCATCCTCCTTCGCTTCATCGTCCTCTTCTCCTGCCCACCCAAACCCAGGTACCAGCCTAGATGATGGCGGGGGATTTCTTGCTTCACTTACAATTTTCATAATCTCATCATTGCTCTGAAGGGAAAAGCTGGGATTATCTCTCTCGTAGTAGGTTGCTAGATTAGATTCTGTAAGTTCGTTGGGCAAGTTCTTCAAGAACCATGGATGGCTCTTAATCTCTTTTATATTGATCCTCTGCATATAAGCTTCCATCATGTTAAATTCAAGTAAGTGTGATCTTCTTCAAGCAATTCTCTATCTTATGTGCACTGTATGCATACCCTGGAAGGATTCGCAACAAAAATACGCGAGAGTAGGTGTCTACAATCTTGAGAGATATGGACATAGTCTGGGATTTTGTATTGAACAGCCATTATTCTCTGAAGAATCAGGATAATTACTATGTCAGGTTTTTTATGGAGGCATTGGGAATTGCTGTGGAGAGTGGAACTACAAAAGTATAGGTGAGAATGAATATGTGTTGATTGTTGTCTGCTTACTGAAATTGTTTTCCTGAAATTCTTGGGATCGTCTGGATCTTCAAAGGGGTACGCTCCCACCAACATCACGTAAAGGGTAACTCCACATGACCATACATCTGCCAACTATTTCCGAAAAACATATTTCCAAATAATCAGATTTTATTTTCTATTATATATATGACAAATAAAAAATATTGACTAAGGATCAAATGCATCTAAGTGGAGTGCATAATAAAATATTAATTGTTGAAACTGAGAATCCAAGATTATCACTGCAAGAAAAGAAAAAAACTACAGCGATAAAATAATAAGTTTACAATAAAAGTTGTTACTAATTACATACATTAAGTGATAAAAATTTCAAGTCGTCATCTTAATATTTTTTATAAATTTAATGATGACAAGAATAGCGCTTAAGTAGGTTGATGATAATTAGTGAGACACACATAATGAGAATTTAGTGGCAACGAATATTATCACAAATTATAATGATAAATTTTGCTATCATTATTGGTGGCAGCTCTAATTATTGATGATGGTAACTTAAAATATTAGTTCTTATTACTATTAAGTTGCATTGTGAGAAAATAAAAACTTTTATCATCTAAAAGTTATCATTAGTGATAAAATAAAAATTATTGTGAGGTGAAGATTTGTTTACCTTGCCATCATATTCTCGGCGCGAGAGAACTTCCGGTGCTATATAAGCGGGTGTTCCGACTGTCGACTTGGGTCTTGAGTGGAGCACTGATGACTGAAATTTATATTTTTATTCAGAGTTAGAAAGAATATATAGAGTAAGAAAAAATGAAAATTAACCTTGGAGTAGCCAAAGTCACAGATCTTAAGGCGTGGTGCTGGGCTTCCATCTAGCAGCGTGTTCTCCAATTTCAGATCTCGATGGCATATTTGCTGCAAATCATTTAAAATAATAAGCCAAAGAAAGAGGGCCCTTTTGCAATTTAGCAAAGTGAGAGATGAGTATCAGTACTGTATCAGAATGTTGTTATGTAGTACCATGGAGTGGCAGTAGCAGACTCCACAAATCAACTGCTGAAAGAAGTAGCGAGCCTGTACGTAATGATATACAGAGAAAGACACATGCGAGCTTAGGAGAAGAATTTAAATAAATAATTTACCATTTATTTAGAAGTGGAATACGAAAATTACATTGATACAGGG